>CAWVNZ010001996.1:0-46302 GCA_963930735.1 Dioctria linearis
CCTTTTCTATAGTAAATTTTTCAAAATTTAATTTTATACTGTCGCAAATTTTAATTGCGCCAGGGATTGCCCTTTCTATAGAAAATTATTCAAAAAATAATTTTTTTACTGTCGCAAATTTTCATTGCGCCAGGGATTGCCCTTTCTATAGTAAATTAGTCAAAAAATAATTTTATACTCTCGCAAATTTTAAATACGCCAGGGATTGCCTTTCCTATAGTAAATTTTTCAAAAATTAATTTTTTATTGTCGCAAATTTTAAATAAGCCAGGGATTGCTTTTCTACAGTAAATTTTTCAAAAAATAATTTTCTACTGTCGCAAATTTTAATTGCGCCAGGGATTGCCTTTTCTGTAGTAAATTTTTCAAAAAATAATTTTTTACTGTCGTAATTTTTAATTACGCCAGGGATTGCCTTTTCTATAGTAAATTTTTTAAAAATTAATTTTTACTGTCGCAAATTTTTATTGTGCCAGGGATTGCCTTTTCTACAGTAAATTTTTCAAAAATTAATTTTTTACTGTCGCAAATTTTAAATACGCCATGGATTGCCTTTTCTACAGTAAATTTTTCAAAAAATAATTTTCTACTGTCGCAAATTTTAATTGCGCCAGGGATTGCCTTTTCTATAGTAAATTTTTCAAAAAATAATTTTTTACTGTCGCAAATTTTAATTACGCCAGGGATTGCCTTTTCTATAGTAAATTATTCAAAAACTAATTTTTTACTGTCGCAAATTTTAAGTACGCCAGGGATTGCCTTTTCTACAGTAAATTTTTCAAAAATTAATTTTTTACAGTCGCAAATTTTAAATACGCCAGGGATTTCCTTTTCTATAGTAAATTTTTCACAAATTAATTTTATACTGTCGCAAATTTTAATTATGCCAGGGATTGCCTTTTCTATAGTAAATTTTGCAAAAAATAATTTTTTACTGTCGAAAAATTTAATTACGCCAGGGATTGCCTTTTCTACAGTAAATTTTTCAAAAAATAATTTTCTACTGTCGCAAATTTTAATTGCGCCAGGGATTGCCTTTTCTATAGTAAATTTTTCAAAATTTAATTTTATACTGTCGCAAATTTTAATTGCGCCAGGGATTGCCTTTTCTACAGTAAATTTTTCAAAAAATAATTTTTTACTGTCGCAAATTTTAAATCCGCCAGGGATTGCCTTTTCTATAGTAAATTTTTCACAAATTAATTTTCTACTGTCGCAAATTTTAATTACGCCAGGGATTGGCTTTTCTATAGTAAATTAGTCAAAAAATTATTTTATACTGTCGCAAATTTTAAATACGCCAGGGATTGCCTTTCCTATAGTAAATTTTTCAAAAACTAATTTTTTACTGTCGCAAATTTTAAATACGCCAGGGATTGCCTTTTCTACAGTAAATTTTTCAAAAAATAATTTTCTACTGTCGCAAATTTTAATTGCGCCAGGGAATGCCTTTTCTATAGTAAATTTTTGAAAAAATAATTTTTTACTGTCGAAAATTTTAATTACGCCAGGGATTGCCTTTTCTATAGTAAATTATTCAAAAACTAATTTTTTATTGTCGCAAATTTTAATTACGCCAGGGATTGCCTTTTCTATAGTAAATTTTTCACAAATTAATTTTTTAATGTGTCAAATTTTAAATACGCCAGAGATTGCCTTTTCTATAGTAAATTTTTCAAAAACTAATTTTTTACTGTCGCAAATTTTAATTGCGCCGGGGATTGCCTTTTCTACAGTAAATTTTGCAAAAAATAATTTTTTACTATCGCAAATTTTAATTGCGCCAGGGATTGCCTTTTTTATAGTAAATTTTACAAAAAATAATTATTTGCTGTCGCAAGTTTTAATTGCGCCAGGGATTGCCTTTTCTATAGGAAATTTTTCACAAATTAATTTTTTACTGTCGCAAATTTTAATTGCGCCAGGGATTGCCTTTTCTACAGTAAATTTTACAAAAAATAATTTTTTACTGTCGCAAATTTTAATTGCGCCAGGGATTGCCTTTTCTACAGTAAATTTTGCAAAAAATAATTTTTTACTGTCGCAAATTTTAAATACGCCATGGATTGCCTTTTCTACAGTAAATTTTTCAAAAAATAATTTTCTATTGTCGCAAATTTTAATTGCGCCAGGGATTGCCTTTTCTATAGTAAATTTTTCAAAAAATAATTTTTTACAGTCGCAAATTTTAATTACGCCAGGGATTGCCTTTTCTATAGTAAATTATTCAAAAACTAATTTTTTACTGTCGCAAATTTTAAGTACGCCAGGGATTGCCTTTTCTATAGTAAATTATTCAAAAATTAATTTTTTACTGTCGAAAATTTTAATTACGCCAGGTATTGCCTTTTCTATAGTAAATATTTAAAAAAATAATTTTTTACTGTCGCAAATTTGAATTACGCCAGGGATTGCCTTTTCTATAGTAAATTTTTCAAAATTTAATTTTATACTGTCGCAAATTTTAATTGCGCCAGGGATTGCCTTTTCTACAGTAAATTTTACAAAAAATAATTTTCTACTGTCGCAAATTTTAATTGCGCCAGGGATTGCCTTTTCTATAGTAAATGTTTGAAAAAATAATTTTTTACTGTCGAAAATTTTAATTACGCCAGGGATTGCCTTTTCTATAGTAAATTTTTCAAAAATTAATTTTTTACTGTCGTAAATTTTAAATACGCCAGGAATTGCCTTTTCTACAGAAAATTTTTCAAAAATTAATTTTTTACTGTCGCAAATTTTAAATACGCCAGGGATTTCATTTTCTATAGTAAATTTTTCACAAATTAATTTTAAACTGTCGCAAATTTTAATTACGCCAGGGATTGCCTTTTCTATAGTAAATTTTGCAAAAATAATTTTTTACTGTCGAAAATTTTAATTACGCCAGGGATTGCCTTTTCTACAGTAAATTTTTCAAAAAATTATTTTCTACTGTCGCAAATTTTAATTGCGCCAGGGATTGCCTTTTCTATAGTAAATTTTTCACAAATTAATTTTTTACTGTCGCAAATTTTAATTGCGCCAGGGATTGCCTTTTCTACAGTAAATTTTACAAAAAATAATTTTTTACTGTCGCAAATTTTAATTGCGCCAGGGATTGCCTTTTTCTACAGTAAATTTTGCAAAAAATTATTTTTTACTGTCGCAAATTTTAAATACGCCATGGATTGCCTTTTCTACAGTAAATTTTTCAAAAAATAATTTTCTATTGTCGCAAATTTTAATTGCGCCAGGGATTGCCTTTTCTATAGTAAATTTTTCAAAAATTAATTTTTCACTGTCGCAAATTTTAAAAACGCCAGGGATTGCCTTTTCTATAGTAAATTTTGCAAAAATAATTTTTTACTGTCGAAAATTTTAATTACGCCAGGGATTGCCTTTTCTACAGTAAATTTTTCAAAAAATTATTTTCTACTGTCGCAAATTTTAATTGCGCCAGGGATTGCCTTTTCTATAGTAAATTTTTCACAAATTAATTTTCTACTGTCGCAAGTTTTAATTGCGCCAGGGATTGCCTTTTCTATAGTAAATTTTTCACAAATTAATTTTTTACTGTCGCAAATTTTAATTGCGCCAGGGATTGCCTTTTCTTCAGTAAATTTTACAAAAAAATATTTTTTACTGTCGCAAATTTTAGTTGTGCCAGGTATTGCCTTTTCTTCAGTAAATTTTGCAAAAAATAATTTTTTACTGTCGCAAATTTTAAATCCGCCAGGGATTGCCTTTTCTATAGTAAATTTTTCACAAATTAATTTTCTACTGTCGCAAATTTTAATTGCGCCAGGGATGGCCTTTTCTATAGTAAATTATTCAAAAAATAATTTTATACTGTCGCAAATTTTAAATACGCCAGGGATTGCCTTTTCTATAGTAAATTTTTCAAAAATTCATTTTTTACTGTCGCAAATTTTAAATACGCCAGGGATTGCCTTTTCTACAGTAAATTTTTCAAAAATTAATTTTTTACTGTCGCAAATTTTACATACGCCAGGGATTTCCTTTTCTGTAGTAAATTTTTCACAAATTGATTTTATACTGTCGCAAATTTTAATTACGCCAGGGATTGCCTTTTCTATAGTAAATTTTGCAAAAAATAATTTTTTACTGTCGAAAATTTTAATTATGCCGGGGATTGCCTCTTCTACAGTAAATTTCTCAAAAAATAATTTTCTACTGTCGCAAGTTTTAATTGCGCCAGGGATTGCCTTTTCTACAGTAAATTTTTCACAAATTAATTTTTTACTGTCGCAAATTTTAATTACGCCAGGGATTGCCTTTTCTATAGTAAATTTTACAAAAAATAATTTTTTACTGTCGCAAGTTTTAATTGCGCCAGGGATTGCCTTTTCTATAGTAAATTTTTCACAAATTAATTTTTTACTGTCGCAAATTTTAATTGCGCCAGGGATTGCCTTTTCTATAGTAAATTTTTCAAAATTTAATTTTATACTGTCGCAAATTTTAATTGCGCCAGGGATTGCCCTTTCTATAGAAAATTATTCAAAAAATAATTTTTTACTGTCGCAAATTTTCATTGCGCCAGGGATTGCCCTTTCTATAGTAAATTAGTCAAAAAATAATTTTATACTCTCGCAAATTTTAAATACGCCAGGGATTGCCTTTCCTATAGTAAATTTTTCAAAAATTAATTTTTTATTGTCGCAAATTTTAAATAAGCCAGGGATTGCTTTTCTACAGTAAATTTTTCAAAAAATAATTTTCTACTGTCGCAAATTTTAATTGCGCCAGGGATTGCCTTTTCTGTAGTAAATTTTTCAAAAAATAATTTTTTACTGTCGTAATTTTTAATTACGCCAGGGATTGCCTTTTCTATAGTAAATTTTTTAAAAATTAATTTTTACTGTCGCAAATTTTTATTGTGCCAGGGATTGCCTTTTCTACAGTAAATTTTTCAAAAATTAATTTTTTACTGTCGCAAATTTTAAATACGCCATGGATTGCCTTTTCTACAGTAAATTTTTCAAAAAATAATTTTCTACTGTCGCAAATTTTAATTGCGCCAGGGATTGCCTTTTCTATAGTAAATTTTTCAAAAAATAATTTTTTACTGTCGCAAATTTTAATTACGCCAGGGATTGCCTTTTCTATAGTAAATTATTCAAAAACTAATTTTTTACTGTCGCAAATTTTAAGTACGCCAGGGATTGCCTTTTCTACAGTAAATTTTTCAAAAATTAATTTTTTACAGTCGCAAATTTTAAATACGCCAGGGATTTCCTTTTCTATAGTAAATTTTTCACAAATTAATTTTATACTGTCGCAAATTTTAATTATGCCAGGGATTGCCTTTTCTATAGTAAATTTTGCAAAAAATAATTTTTTACTGTCGAAAAATTTAATTACGCCAGGGATTGCCTTTTCTACAGTAAATTTTTCAAAAAATAATTTTCTACTGTCGCAAATTTTAATTGCGCCAGGGATTGCCTTTTCTATAGTAAATTTTTCAAAATTTAATTTTATACTGTCGCAAATTTTAATTGCGCCAGGGATTGCCTTTTCTACAGTAAATTTTTCAAAAAATAATTTTTTACTGTCGCAAATTTTAAATCCGCCAGGGATTGCCTTTTCTATAGTAAATTTTTCACAAATTAATTTTCTACTGTCGCAAATTTTAATTACGCCAGGGATTGGCTTTTCTATAGTAAATTAGTCAAAAAATTATTTTATACTGTCGCAAATTTTAAATACGCCAGGGATTGCCTTTCCTATAGTAAATTTTTCAAAAACTAATTTTTTACTGTCGCAAATTTTAAATACGCCAGGGATTGCCTTTTCTACAGTAAATTTTTCAAAAAATAATTTTCTACTGTCGCAAATTTTAATTGCGCCAGGGAATGCCTTTTCTATAGTAAATTTTTGAAAAAATAATTTTTTACTGTCGAAAATTTTAATTACGCCAGGGATTGCCTTTTCTATAGTAAATTATTCAAAAACTAATTTTTTATTGTCGCAAATTTTAATTACGCCAGGGATTGCCTTTTCTATAGTAAATTTTTCACAAATTAATTTTTTAATGTGTCAAATTTTAAATACGCCAGAGATTGCCTTTTCTATAGTAAATTTTTCAAAAACTAATTTTTTACTGTCGCAAATTTTAATTGCGCCGGGGATTGCCTTTTCTACAGTAAATTTTGCAAAAAATAATTTTTTACTATCGCAAATTTTAATTGCGCCAGGGATTGCCTTTTTTATAGTAAAATTTTACAAAAAATAATTATTTGCTTTCGCAAGTTTTAATTGCGCCAGGGATTGCCTTTTCTATAGGAAATTTTTCACAAATTAATTTTTTACTGTCGCAAATTTTAATTGCGCCAGGGATTGCCTTTTCTACAGTAAATTTTACAAAAAATAATTTTTTACTGTCGCAAATTTTAATTGCGCCAGGGATTGCCTTTTCTACAGTAAATTTTGCAAAAAATAATTTTTTACTGTCGCAAATTTTAAATACGCCATGGATTGCCTTTTCTACAGTAAATTTTTCAAAAAATAATTTTCTATTGTCGCAAATTTTAATTGCGCCAGGGATTGCCTTTTCTATAGTAAATTTTTCAAAAAATAATTTTTTACAGTCGCAAATTTTAATTACGCCAGGGATTGCCTTTTCTATAGTAAATTATTCAAAAACTAATTTTTTACTGTCGCAAATTTTAAGTACGCCAGGGATTGCCTTTTCTATAGTAAATTATTCAAAAATTAATTTTTTACTGTCGAAAATTTTAATTACGCCAGGTATTGCCTTTTCTATAGTAAATATTTAAAAAAATAATTTTTTACTGTCGCAAATTTGAATTACGCCAGGGATTGCCTTTTCTATAGTAAATTTTTCAAAATTTAATTTTATACTGTCGCAAATTTTAATTGCGCCAGGGATTGCCTTTTCTACAGTAAATTTTACAAAAATAATTTTCTACTGTCGCAAATTTTAATTGCGCCAGGGATTGCCTTTTCTATAGTAAATGTTTAAAAAAATAATTTTTTACTGTCGAAAATTTTAATTACGCCAGGGATTGCCTTTTCTATAGTAAATTTTTCAAAAATTAATTTTTTACTGTCGTAAATTTTAAATACGCCAGGAATTGCCTTTTCTACAGAAAATTTTTCAAAAATTAATTTTTTACTGTCGCAAATTTTAAATACGCCAGGGATTTCATTTTCTATAGTAAATTTTTCACAAATTAATTTTAAACTGTCGCAAATTTTAATTACGCCAGGGATTGCCTTTTCTATAGTAAATTTTGCAAAAATAATTTTTTACTGTCGAAAATTTTAATTACGCCAGGGATTGCCTTTTCTACAGTAAATTTTTCAAAAAATTATTTTCTACTGTCGCAAATTTTAATTGCGCCAGGGATTGCCTTTTCTATAGTAAATTTTTCACAAATTAATTTTTTACTGTCGCAAATTTTAATTGCGCCAGGGATTGCCTTTTCTACAGTAAATTTTACAAAAAATAATTTTTTACTGTCGCAAATTTTAATTGCGCCAGGGATTGCCTTTTCTACAGTAAATTTTGCAAAAAAATATTTTTTACTGTCGCAAATTTTAAATACGCCATGGATTGCCTTTTCTACAGTAAATTTTTCAAAAAATAATTTTCTATTGTCGCAAATTTTAATTGCGCCAGGGATTGCCTTTTCTATAGTAAATTTTTCAAAAATTAATTTTTCACTGTCGCAAATTTTAAAAACGCCAGGGATTGCCTTTTCTATAGTAAATTTTGCAAAAATAATTTTTTACTGTCGAAAATTTTAATTACGCCAGGGATTGCCTTTTCTACAGTAAATTTTTCAAAAAATTATTTTCTACTGTCGCAAATTTTAATTGCGCCAGGGATTGCCTTTTCTATAGTAAATTTTTCACAAATTAATTTTCTACTGTCGCAAGTTTTAATTGCGCCAGGGATTGCCTTTTCTATAGTAAATTTTTCACAAATTAATTTTTTACTGTCGCAAATTTTAATTGCGCCAGGGATTGCCTTTTCTTCAGTAAATTTTACAAAAAAATATTTTTTACTGTCGCAAATTTTAGTTGTGCCAGGTATTGCCTTTTCTTCAGTAAATTTTGCAAAAAATAATTTTTTACTGTCGAAAATTTTAATTACGCCAGGGATTGCCTATTCTACAGTAAATTTTTCAAAAAATAATTTTCTACTGTCGCAAATTTTAATGGCGCCAGGGATTGCCTTTTCTACAGTAAATTTTACAAAAAATAATTTTTTACTGTCGCAAATTTTAATTGCGCCAGGGATTGCCTTTTTACAGTAAATTTTGCAAAAAATTATTTTTTACTGTCGCAAATTTTAAATACGCCATGGATTGCCTTTTCTACAGTAAATTTTTCAAAAAATAATTTTCTATTGTCGCAAATTTTAATTGCGCCAGGGATTGCCTTTTCTATAGTAAATTTTTCAAAAAATAATTTTTTACAGTCGAAAATTTTAATTACGCCAGGGATTGCCTTTTCTATAGTAAATTATTCAAAAACTAATTTTTTACTGTCGCAAATTTTAAGTACGCCAGGGATTGCCTTTTCTATAGTAAATAATTCAAAAATTAATTTTTTACTGTCGCAAATTTTAAATACGCCAGGAATTGCCTTTTCTACAGAAAATTTTTCAAAAATTAATTTTTTACTGTCGCAAATTTTAAATACGCCAGGGATTTCATTTTCTCTAGTAAATTTTTCACAAATTAATTTTATACTGTCGCAAATTTTAATTGCGCCAGGGATTGCCTTTTCTATAGTAAATTTTGCAAAAATAATTTTTTACTGTCGAAAATTTTAATTACGCCAGGGATTGCCTTTTCTATAGTAAATTTTTCAAAAATTAATTTTTCACTGTCGCAAATTTTAAAAACGCCAGGGATTGCCTTTTCTATAGTAAATTTTTCAAAAATTAATTTTTTACTGTCGCAAATTTTAAATCCGCCAGGGATTGCCTTTTCTATAGTAAATTTTTCACAAATTAATTTTCTACTGTCGCAAGTTTTAATTGCGCCAGGGATTGCCTTTTCTATAGTAAATTTTTCACAAATTAATTTTTTACTGTCGCAAATTTTAATTGCGCCAGGGATTTCCTTTTCTACAGTAAATTTTACAAAAAATAATTTTCTACTGTCGCAAATTTTAATTGCGCCAGGGATTGCCTTTTCTATAGTAAATTTTACAAAAAATAATTCTTTACTGTCGCAAGTTTTAATTACGCCAGGGATTGCCTTTTCTATAGTAAATTTTTCCAAATTTAATTTTATACTGTCGCAAATTTTAATTGCGCCAGGGATTGCCTTTTCTACAGTAAATTTTTCAAAAATAATTTTTTACTGTCGCAAATTTTTAATCCGCCAGGGATTGCCTTTCCTATAGTAAATTTTTCACAAATTAATTTTCTACTGTCGCAAATTTTAATTGCGCCAGGGATTGCCTTTTCTATAGTAAATTATTCAAAAAATAATTTTATACTGTCGCAAATTTTAAATACGCCAGGGATTGCCTTTTCTATAGCAAACTTTTCAAAAGTTAATTTTTTACTGTCGCAAATTTTAAATAGGCCAGGGATTGCCTTTTCTACAGTAAATTTTTCAAAAATTAATTTTTTACTGTCGCAAATTTTAAATACGCCAGGGATTTCCTTTTCTATAGTAAATTTTTCACAAATTAATTTTATACTGTCGCAAATTTTAATTACGCCAGGGACTGCCTTTTCTATAGTAAATTTTGCAAAAAATAATTTTTTACTGTCGAAAATTTTAATTACGCCAGGGATTGCCTATTCTACTGTAAATTTTTCAAAAAATAATTTTCTACTGTCGCAAATTTTAATTGCGCCAGGGATTGCCTTTCCTACAGTAAATTTTTCACAAATTAATTTTTTACTGTCGCAAATTTTAATTACGCCAGGGATTGCCTTTTCTATAGTAAATTTTACAAAAAATAATTTTTTACTGTCGCAAATTTTAATTGCGCCAGGTATTGCCTTTTATATAGTAAATTTTTCACAAATTAATTTTTTACTGTCTCAAATTTTAATTGCGCCAGGGATTGCCCTTTCTACAGTAAATTTTTCAAAAAATAATTTTTTACTGTCGCAAATTTTAATTGCGCCAGGGATTGCCTTTTCTACAGTAAATTTTACAAAAAATATTTTTATACTGTCGCAAATTTTAATTACGCCAGGGATTGCCTTTTCTATAGTAAATTTTTCAAAATTTAATTTTATACTGTCGCAAAATTTAATTGCGCCAGGGATTGCCTTTTCTATAGTAAATTTTGCAAAAAAATAATTTTTTAGTGTCGCAAATTGTAATTGCGCCAGAGATTAACTTTTCTATAGTAAATTTTTCAAAAAATAATTTTTTACTGTCGCAAATTTTAATTACGCCAGGGATTGTCTTTTCTATAGAAAATTTTTCAAAAATTAATTTTTTACTCTCGCAAAATTTAATTGCGCCAGGGATTGCCTTTTCTATAGTAAATTTTGCAAAAAAATTATTTTTTAGTGTCGCAAATTGTAATTGCGCCAGAGATTAACTTTTCTATAGTAAATTTTTCAAAAAATAATTTTTTACTGTCGCAAATTTTAGTTGCGCCATGGATTGCCTTTTCTATAGTAAATTTTTCCATTAGTAAATTTTTTACTCTCGCAAATTTTAATTGCGCCAGGGATTGCCTTTTCTACAGTAAATTTTCCAAAAATATTTTTTACTGTCGCAAATTTTAGTTGTGCCAGGTATTGCCTTTGCTTCAGTAAATTTTGCAAAAAATAATTTTTTACTGTCGCAAATTTTAATTGCGCCGGGAATTGCCTTTTCTTCAGTAAATTTTGCAAAAAATAATTTTAACTGTCGCAAATTTTAATTGCGCCAGGGATTGCCTTTTTTTTTTACTGTCGCAAATTTTAATTGCGCCAGGGATTGCCTTTTCTATAGTAAATTATTCAAAAAATAATTTTTTACTGTCGCAAATTTTAATTGCGCCAGGGATTGCCTTTTCTACAGTAAATTTTACAAAAAATATTTTTATACTGTCGCAAATTTTAATTACGCCAGGGATTGACTTTTCTATAGTAAATTTTTCAAAATTTAATTTTATACTGTCGCAAAATTTAATTGCGCCAGGGATTGCTTTTCTATAGTAAATTTGGCAAATAAATAATTTTTTAGTGTCGCAAATTGTAATTGCGCCAGAGGTTAACTTTTCTATAGTCAATTTTTCAAAAAATTATTTTTTACTGTCGCAAATTTTAATTACGCCAGGGATTGTCTTTTCTATAGTAAATTTTTCAAAAATTAATTTTTTACTGTCGCAAAATTTAATTGCGCCAGGGATTGCCTTTTCTATAGTAAATTTTGCAAAAAAATAATTTTTTAGTGTCGCAAATTGTAATTGCGCCAGAGATTAACTTTTCTATAGTAAATTTTTCAAAAAATAATTTTTTACTGTCGCAAATTTTAATTGCGCCATAGATTGCCTTTTCTATAGTAAATTTTTCCATTAGAAAATTTTTTACTCTCGCAAATTTTAATTGCGCCAGGGATTGCCTTTTCTACAGTAAATTTTCCAAAAAATATTTTTTACTGTCGCAAATTTTAGTTGTGCCAGTAAATTTTGCAAAAAATAATTTTTTACTGTCGCAAATTTTAATTGCGCCAGGAATTGCCTTTTCTATAGTAAATTATTCAAAAAATAATTTTTTTACTGTCGCAAATTTTAATTGCGCCAGGGATTGCCTTTTCTGTAGTAAATTTTTTACTGTCGCAAATTTTAAATCCGCCAGGGATTGCCTTTTCTATTGTAAATTTTTCAAAAATTAATTTTTTACTGTCGCAAATTTTAAATCCGCCAGGGAGTGCTTTTTCTATAGTAAATTTTTCACAAATTAATTTTTTACTGTCCCAAATTTTAAATCCGCCAGGGATTGCCTTTTCTATAGTAAATTATCCAAAAGATAATTTTTTACTGTCGCAAATTTTAATTGCGCCAGGTATTGCCTTTTCTACAGTAAATTTTTCAAAAAATAATTTTCTACTGTCGCAAATTTTAATTGCGCCAGGGATTGCCTTTTCTACAGTAAATTTTTCAAAAAATAATATTTTACTGTCGCAAATTTTAATTGCGCCAGAGATTGCCGCTTCTACAGTAAATTTTACAAAAAATAATTTTATACTGTCGCAAATTTTAATTACGCCAGGGATTGCCTTTTCTATAGTAAATTTTTCAAAATTTAATTTTATACTGTCGCAAATTTTAATTGCGCCAGGGATTGCCTTTTCTATAGTAAATTATTCAAAAAATAATTTTTTACTGTCGCAAATTTTAATTGCGCCAGGGATTGCCTTTTCTGTAGTAAATTATTCAAAAAATAGTTTTTTACTGTCGCAAATTTTAAATCCGCCAGGGATTGCCTTTTCTATAGTAAATTATTCAACAAATAATTTTTTACTGTCGCAAATTTTAATTGCGCCAGGGATTGCCTTTTCTATAGAAAATTATTCAAAAAATTGTTTTTTACTGTCGCAAATTTTAATTGCGCCAGGGATTGCCTTTTCTATAGTAAATTTTTCAAAAATTAATTTTTTACTGTCGCAAATTTTAATTGCGCCAGGGATTGCTTTTCTCCAGTAAATTTTTCAAAAAATAATTTTTTACTGTCGCAAATTTTAATTGCGCCAGGGATTGCCTTTTCTATAGTAAATTATTCAAAAAATAATTTTTTACTCTCGCAAATTTTAATTGCGCCAGGGATTGCCTTTTCTACAGTAAATTTTACAAAAAATATTTTTATACTGTCGCAAATTTTAATTACGCCAGGGATTGACTTTTCTATAGTAAATTTTTCAAAATTTAATTTTATACTGTCGCAAAATTTAATTGCGCCAGGGATTGCCTTTTCTATAGTAAATTTTGCAAAAAAATAATTTTTTAGTGTCGCAAATTGTAATTGCGCCAGAGATTAACTTTTCTATAGTAAATTTTTCAAAAAATAATTTTTTACTGTCGCAAATTTTAATTACGCCAGGGATTGTCTTTTCTATAGTAAATTTTTCAAAAATTAATTTTTTACTGTCGCAAAATTTAATTGCGCCAGGGATTGCCTTTTCTATAGTAAATTATTCAAAAAATAATTTTTTACTCTCGCAAATTTTAATTGCGCCAGGGATTGCCTTTTCTACAGTAAATTTTACAAAAAATATTTTTATACTGTCGCAAATTTTAATTACGCCAGGGATTGACTTTTCTATAGTAAATTTTTCAAAATTTAATTTTATACTGTCGCAAAATTTAATTGCGCCAGGGATTGCCTTTTCTATAGTAAATTTTGCAAAAAAATAATTTTTTAGTGTCGCAAATTGTAATTGCGCCAGAGATTAACTTTTCTATAGTAAATTTTTCAAAAAATAATTTTTTACTGTCGCAAATTTTAATTGCGCCATGGATTGCCTTTTCTATAGTAAATTTTTCCATTAGTAAATTTTTTACTCTCGCAAATTTTAATTGCGCCAGGGATTGCCTTTTCTACAGTAAATTTTCCAAAAAATATTTTTTACTGTCGCAAATTTTAGTTGTGCCAGGGATTGCCTTTTCTTCAGTAAATTTTGCAAAAAATAATTTTTTACTGTCGCAAATTTTAATTGCGCCAGGAATTGCCTTTTCTATAGTAAATTATTCAAAAAATTATTTTTTTACTGTTGCAAATTTTAATTGCGCCAGGGATTGCCTTTTCTCCAGTAAATTTTTCAAAAAATAATTTTTTTCTGTCGCAACTTTTAATTGCGCCAGGGATTGCCTTTTCTATAGTACATTATTCAAAAAATAATTTTTTACTGTCGCAAATTTTAATTGCGCCAGGAATTGCCTTTTCTACAGTAAATTTTACAAAAAATATTTTTATACTGTCGCAAATTTTAATTACGCCAGTGATTGACTTTTCTATAGTAAATTTTTCAAAATTTAATTTTATACTGTCGCAAAATTTAATTGCGCCGGGATTGCCTTTTCTATAGTAAATTTTGCAAAAAAATAATTTTTTAGTGTCGCAAATTGTAATTGCGCCAGAGATTAACTTTTCTATAGTAAATTTTTCAAAAATAATTTTTTACTGTCGCAAATTTAATTACGCCAGGGATTGTCTTTTCTATAGTAAATTTTTCAAAAATTAATTTTTTACTGTCGCAAAATTTAATTGCGCCAGGGATTGCCTTTCTATAGTAAATTTTGCAAAAAAATAATTTTTAGTGTCGCAAATTGTAATTGCGCCAGAGATTAACTTTTCTATAGTAAATTTTTCAAAAAATAATTTTTTACTCTCGCAAATTTTAATTGCGCCAGGGATTGCCTTTTCTACAGTAAATTTTCCAAAAAATATTTTTTACTGTCGCAAATTTTAGTTGTGCCAGGGATTGCCTTTTCTTCAGTAAATTTTGCAAAAAATAATTTTTTACTGTCGCAAATTTTAATTGCGCCAGGAATTGCCTTTTCTATAGTAAATTATTCAAAAAATAATTTTTTTACTGTTGCAAATTTTAATTGCGCCAGGGATTGCCTTTTCTGTAGTAAATTTTTTACTGTCGCAAATTTAAATCCGCCAGGGATTGCCTTTTCTATAGTAAATTTTTCAAAAATTAATTTTTTACTGTCGCAAATTTTAAATCCGCCAGGGAGTGCTTTTTCTATAGTAAATTTTTCACAAATTAATTTTTTACTGTCCCAAATTTTAAATCCGCCAGGGATTGCCTTTTCTATAGTAAATTATCCAAAAAATAATTTTTTACTGTCGCACATTTTAATTGCGCCAGGGATTGCCTTTTCTACAGTAAAAGTTTTCAAAAATAATTTTCTACTGTCGCAAATTTTAAATCCGCCAGGGATTGCATTTTCTATAGTAAATTTTTCAAAAATTAATTTTTTACTGTCGCAAATTTTAAATCCGCCAGGGATTGCTTTTTTCTATAGTAAATTTTTCACAAATTAATTTTTTACTGTCGCAAATTTTAAATCCGCCAGGGATTGCCTTTTCTATAGTAAATTATTCAAAAATAATTTTTTACTGTCGCAAATTTAACTGCGCCATGGATTGCCTTTTCTACAGTAAATTTTTCAAAAAAGTAATTTTCTACTGTCGCAAATTTTAATTGCGCCAGGGATTGCCTTTTCTACAGTAAAATTTTCAAAAAATAATTCTTTACTGTCGCAAATTTTAATTGGGCCAGGGATTGCCTTTTCTACAGTAAATTTTACAAAAATAATTTTATACTGTCGCAAATTTTAATTACGCCAGGGATTGCCTTTTCTGTAGTAAATTATTCAAAAAATAGTTTTTTACTGTCGCAAATTTTAATTACGCCAGGATTGCCTTTTCTATAGTAAATTTTTCAAAAAATAATTTTTTACTGTCGCAAATTTTAATTACGCCAGGGATTGCCTTTTCTATAGTAAATTTTTCAAAATTTAATTTTATACTGTCGCAAATTTTAATTGCGCCAGGAATTGCCTTTTCTACAGTAAATTTTTCAAAAATAATTTTCTAATGTCGCAAATTTTAATTGCGCCAGGGATTGCCTTGTCTACAGTAAATTTTTCACAAATTAATTTTTTACTGTCGCAAATTTTAATTGCGCCAGGAATTGCCTTTTCTACAGTAAATTTTACAAAAAATAATTTTATACTGTCGCAAATTTTAATTACGCCAGGGATTGCCTTTTCTATAGTAAATTTTTCAAAATTTAATTTTATACTGTCGCAAATTTTAATTGCGCCAGGGATTGCCTTTTCTATAGTAAATTATTCAAAAAATAATTTTTTACTGTCGCAAATTTTAATTGCGCCAGGGATTGCCTTTTCTGTAGTAAATTATTCAAAAAATAGTTTTTTTACTGTCGCAAATTTAAATCCGCCAGGGATTGCCTTTTTCTATAGTAAATAATTCAACAAATAATTTTTTACTGTCGCAAATTTTAATTGCGCCAGGGATTACCTTTTCTATAGAAAATTATTCAAAAAATAGTTTTTTACTGTCGCAAATTTTAATTGCGCCAGGGATTGCCTTTTCTATAGTAAATTTTTCAAAATTAATTTTTACTGTCGCAAATTTTAATTGCGCCAGGGATTGCCTTTTTTCCAGTAAATTTTCAAAAATAATTTTTTACTGTCGCAAATTTTAATTGCGCCAGGGATTGCCTTTTCTATAGTAAATTATTCAAAAAATAATTTTTTACTGTCGCAAATTTAATTGCGCCAGGGGATTGCCTTTCTACAGTAAATTTTACAAAAAATATTTTTTACTGTCGCAAATTTTAGTTGTGGCCAGGATTGCCTTTTCTTCAGGTAAATTTTGCAAAAAATAATTTTTTACTGTCGCAAATTTTAATTGCGCCAGGAATTGCCTTTTCTATAGTAAATTATTCAAAAAATAATTTTTTTACTGTTGCAATTTTAATTGCGGCAGGGATTGCCTTTCTGTAGTAAATTTTTTACTGTCGCAAATTTTAAATCCGCCAGGGATTGCCTTTTCTATAGTAAATTTTTCAAAAATTAATTTTTTACTGTCGCAAATTTTAAATCCGCCAGGGAGTGCTTTTTCTATAGTAAATTTTTCACAAATTAATTTTTTACTGTCCCAAATTTTAAATCCGCCAGGGATTGCCTTTTCTATAGTAAATTATCCAAAAAATAATTTTTTACTGTCGCACATTTAATTGCGCCAGGGATTGCCTTTTCTACAGTAAAATTTTTCAAAAAATAATTTTCTACTGTCGCAAATTTTAATCCGCCAGGGATTGCATTTTCTATAGTAAATTTTTCAAAATTAATTTTTTACTGTCGCAAATTTTGAATCCTCCAGGGATTGCTTTTTCTATAGTAAATTTTTCACAAATTAATTTTTTACTGTCGCAAATTTTAAATCCGCCAGGGAATTGCCTTTTCTATAGTAAATTATTCAAAAAATAATTTTTTACTGTCGCAAATTTTAACTGCGCCATGGATTGCCTTTTCTACAGTAAATTTTTCAAAAAATTATTTTCTACTGTCGCAAATTTTAATTGCGCCAGGGATTGCCTTTTCTACAGTAAATTTTTCAAAAAATAATTCTTTACTGTCGCAAATTTTAATTGGGCCAGGGATTGCCTTTTCTACAGTAAATTTTACAAAAAATAATTTTATACTGTCGCAAATTTTAATTACGCCAGGGATTGCCTTTTCTATAGTAAATTTTTCAAAATTTAATTTTTTACTCTCGCAAATTTTAAATACACCAGGGATTGCCTTTTCTACAGTAAATTTTTCAAAAAATTATTTTCTACTGTCGCAAATTTTAAATACGCCAGGGATTGCCTTTTCTATAGTAAATTTTTCAAAAATTAATTTTTTACTGTCGCAAATTTTAAATACGCCAGGGATTGCCTTTTCTACAGTAAATTTTTCAAAAAATAATTTTCTACTCTCGCAAATTTTAATTGCGCCAGGGATTGCCTTTTCTATAGTAAATTTTTCAAAATATAATTTTTTACTGTCGCAAATTTTAATTACGCCAGGGATTGCCTTTTCTATAGTAAATTATTCAAAAACTAATTTTTTACTGTCGCAAATTTTATATACGCCAGGGATTGCCTTTTCTATAGTAAATTATTCAAAAATTAATTTTTTACTGTCGAAAATTTTAATTACGCCAGGGATTGCCTTTTCTATAGTAAATTTTTCAAAAAATAATTTTTTACTGTCGCAAATTTTAATTACGCCAGGGATTGCCTTTTCTATAGTAAATTTTTCAAAATTTAATTTTATACTGTCGCAAATTTTAATTGCGCCAGGAATTGCCTTTTCTACAGTAAATTTTTCAAAAAATAATTTTCTAATGTCGCAAATTTTAATTGCGCCAGGGATTGCCTTGTCTACAGTAAATTTTTCACAAATTAATTTTTTACTGTCGCAAGTTTTAATTACGCCAGGGATTGCCTTTTCTATAGTAAATTTTACAAAAAATTATTTTTTACTGTCGCAAGTTTTAATTGCGCCAGGGATTGCCTTTTCTATAGTAAATTTTTCAAAAATTAATTTTTTACTGTCGCAAATTTTAAATACGCCAGGGATTTCCTTTTCTACAGTAAATTTTACAAAAAATAATTTTATACTGTCGCAAATTTTAATTACGCCAGGGATTGCCTTTTCTATAGTAAATTTTTCACAAATTAATTTTCTACTGTCGCAAATTTTAATTACGCCAGGGATTGCCTTTTCTATAGTAAATTTTTCAAAATTTAATTTTATACTGTCGCAAATTTTAATTGCGCCAGGGATTGCCTTTTCTATAGTAAATTTTTCAAAAAATAATTTTTTACTGTCGCAAATTTTAATTGCGCCAGGGATTGCCTTTTCTATAGTAAATTATTCAAGAAATAATTTTATACTGTCGCAAATTTTAAATACGCCAGGGATTGCCTTTTCTATAGTAAATTTTTCAAAAATTAATTTTTTACTGTCGCAAATTTTAAATACGCCAGGGTTTGCCTTTTCTACAGTAAATTTTCCAAAAAATAATTTTCTACTGTCGCAAATTTTAATTGCGCCAGGGATTGCCTTTTCTATATTAAATTTTTCAAAAAATATTTTTTTACTGTCGCAAATTTTAATTACGCCAGGTATTGCATTTTCTATAGTAAATTATTCAAAAACTAATTTTTTACTGTCGTAAATTTTAATTACGCCAAGGATTGCCTTTTCTATAGTAAATTTTTCAATAAATAATTTTTTACTGTCGCAAATTTTAAATACCCCAGGGATTGCCTTTTCTATAGTAAATTTTTCCAAATTTAATTTTTTATTGTTGCAAATATTAATTGCGCCAGGGATTGCCTTTCCTATAGTAAATTTTTCAAAAATTAATTTTTTAATGTCGAAAATTTTAATTACGCCTGGGATTGCCTTTTCTATAGTAAATTTTTCAAAAAATAATTTTCTACTGTCGCAAATTTTAAATCCGCCAGGGATTGCCTTTTCTATAGTAAATTATTCAAAAAATAATTTTTTACTGTCGCAAATTTTAATTGCGCCAGGGATTGCCTTTTCTACGGTAAATTTTTCAAAAAATAATTTTCTACTGTCGCAAATTTTAATTGCGCCAGGGATTGCCTTTTCTACAGTTAATTTTTCAAAAAATAATTTTTTACTGTCGCAAATTTTAATTGCGCCAGGGATTGCCTTTTCTACAGTAAATTTTACAAAAAATAATTTTATACTGTCGCAAATTTTAATTACGCCAGGGATTGCCTTTTCTATAGTAAATTTTTCACAAATTAATTTTCTACTGTCGCAAATTTTAATTACGCCAGGGATTGCCTTTTCTACAGTAAATTTTTCACAAATTAATTTTCCACTGCCGCAAATTTTAATTACGCCAGGGATTGCCTTTTCTATAGTAAATTTTACAAAAAATAATTTTTTACTTTCGCAAGTTTTAATTGCGCCAGGGATTGCATTTTCTATAGTAAATTTTTCACAAATTAATTTTTTACTGTCGCAAATTTTAAATCCGCCAGAGATTGCCTTTTCTATAGTAAATTATTCAAAAAATAATTTTTTACTGTCGCAAATTTTAATTGCGCCAGGGATTCCATTTGTACAGTAAATTTTTCAAAAATAATTTTCTACTGTCGCAAATTTTAATTGCGACAGGGATATCCTTATCTACAGTAAATTTTTCAAAACATAATTTTTTACTGTCGCAAATTTTAATTGCGCCAGGGATTGCCTTTTCTACAGTAAATTTTACAAAAAATAATTTTATACTGTCGCAAATTTTAATTACGCCAGGGTTTGCCTTTTATATAGTAAATTTTTCAAAATTTAATTTTATACTGTCGCAAATTTTAATTGCGCCAGGGATTGCCTTTTCTATAGTAAATTATTCAAAAAATAATTTTTTACTGTCGCAAATTTTAATTGCGCCAGGGATTGACTTTTCTATAGTAAATTATCCAAAAAATAATTTTATACTGTCGCAAATTTTAAATACGCCATGGATTGCCTTTTCTATAGTAAATTTTTCAAAAATTAATTTTTTACTGTCGCAAATTTTATATACGCCAGGGTTTGCCTTTGCTACAGTAAATTTTTCAAAAAATAATTTTCTACTGTCACAAATTTTAATTGCGCCAGGGATTGCCTTTTCTATATTAAATTTTTCAAAAAATAATTTTTACTGTCACAAATTTTATTTACGCCTGGTATTGCATTTTCTATAGTAAATTATTCAAAAACTAATTTTTTACTGTCGCAAATTTTAATTACGCCAGGATTGCCTTTTCTATAGTAAATTTGTCAAAAAATAATTTTTTACTGTCGCAAATTTTAAATACCCCAGGGATTGCCTTTTCTATAGTAAATTTTTCCAAATTTAATTTTTTTATTGTCGCAAATTTTAATTGCGCCAGGGATTGCAAAAAATATTTTTTACTGTCGCAAATTTAGTTGTGCCAGTAAATTTTGCAAAAAATAATTTTTTACTGTCGCAAATTTTAATTGCGCCAGGAATTGCCTTTTCTATAGTAAATTATTCAAAAAATAATTTTTTTACTGTCGCAAATTTTAATTGCGCCAGGGATTGCCTTTTCTGTAGTAAATTTTTTACTGTCGCAAATTTTAAATCCGCCAGGGATTGCCTTTTCTATTGTAAATTTTTCAAAAATTAATTTTTTTTTTTACTGTCGCAAATTTTAAATCCGCCAGGGAGTGCTTTTTCTATAGTAAATTTTTCACAAATTAATTTTTTACTGTCCCAAATTTTAAATCCGCCAGGGATTGCCTTTTCTATAGTAAATTATCCAAAAGATAATTTTTTACTGTCGCAAATTTTAATTGCGCCAGGGATTGCCTTTTCTACAGTAAATTTTTCAAAAAATAATTTTCTACTGTCGCAAATTTTAATTGCGCCAGGGATTGCCTTTTCTACAGTAAATTTTTCAAAAAATAATATTTTACTGTCGCAAATTTTAATTGCGCCAGAGATTGCCGCTTCTACAGTAAATTTTACAAAAAATAATTTTATACTGTCGCAAATTTTAATTACGCCAGGGATTGCCTTTTCTATAGTAAATTTTTCAAAATTTAATTTTATACTGTCGCAAATTTTAATTGCGCCAGGGATTGCCTTTTCTATAGTAAATTATTCAAAAAATAATTTTTTACTGTCGCAAATTTTAATTGCGCCAGGGATTGCCTTTTCTGTAGTAAATTATTCAAAAAATAGTTTTTTACTGTCGCAAATTTTAAATCCGCCAGGGATTGCCTTTTCTATAGTAAATTATTCAACAAATAATTTTTTACTGTCGCAAATTTTAATTGCGCCAGGGATTGCCTTTTCTATAGAAAATTATTCAAAAAATTGTTTTTTACTGTCGCAAATTTTAATTGCGCCAGGGATTGCCTTTTCTATAGTAAATTTTTCAAAAATTAATTTTTTACTGTCGCAAATTTTAATTGCGCCAGGGATTGCTTTTCTCCAGTAAATTTTTCAAAAAATAATTTTTTACTGTCGCAAATTTTAATTGCGCCAGGGATTGCCTTTTCTATAGTAAATTATTCAAAAAATAATTTTTTACTCTCGCAAATTTTAATTGCGCCAGGGATTGCCTTTTCTACAGTAAATTTTACAAAAAATATTTTTATACTGTCGCAAATTTTAATTACGCCAGGGATTGACTTTTCTATAGTAAATTTTTCAAAATTTAATTTTATACTGTCGCAAAATTTAATTGCGCCAGGGATTGCCTTTTCTATAGTAAATTTTGCAAAAAAATAATTTTTTAGTGTCGCAAATTGTAATTGCGCCAGAGATTAACTTTTCTATAGTAAATTTTTCAAAAAATAATTTTTTACTGTCGCAAATTTTAATTACGCCAGGGATTGTCTTTTCTATAGTAAATTTTTCAAAAATTAATTTTTTACTGTCGCAAAATTTAATTGCGCCAGGGATTGCCTTTTCTATAGTAAATTATTCAAAAAATAATTTTTTACTCTCGCAAATTTTAATTGCGCCAGGGATTGCCTTTTCTACAGTAAATTTTACAAAAAATATTTTTATACTGTCGCAAATTTTAATTACGCCAGGGATTGACTTTTCTATAGTAAATTTTTCAAAATTTAATTTTATACTGTCGCAAAATTTAATTGCGCCAGGGATTGCCTTTTCTATAGTAAATTTTGCAAAAAAATAATTTTTTAGTGTCGCAAATTGTAATTGCGCCAGAGATTAACTTTTCTATAGTAAATTTTTCAAAAAATAATTTTTTACTGTCGCAAATTTTAATTGCGCCATGGATTGCCTTTTCTATAGTAAATTTTTCCATTAGTAAATTTTTTACTCTCGCAAATTTTAATTGCGCCAGGGATTGCCTTTTCTACAGTAAATTTTCCAAAAAATATTTTTTACTGTCGCAAATTTTAGTTGTGCCAGGGATTGCCTTTTCTTCAGTAAATTTTGCAAAAAATAATTTTTTACTGTCGCAAATTTTAATTGCGCCAGGAATTGCCTTTTCTATAGTAAATTATTCAAAAAATTATTTTTTTACTGTTGCAAATTTTAATTGCGCCAGGGATTGCCTTTTCTCCAGTAAATTTTTCAAAAAATAATTTTTTTCTGTCGCAACTTTTAATTGCGCCAGGGATTGCCTTTTCTATAGTACATTATTCAAAAAATAATTTTTTACTGTCGCAAATTTTAATTGCGCCAGGAATTGCCTTTTCTACAGTAAATTTTACAAAAAATATTTTTATACTGTCGCAAATTTTAATTACGCCAGTGATTGACTTTTCTATAGTAAATTTTTCAAAATTTAATTTTATACTGTCGCAAAATTTAATTGCGCCGGGGATTGCCTTTTCTATAGTAAATTTTGCAAAAAAATAATTTTTTAGTGTCGCAAATTGTAATTGCGCCAGAGATTAACTTTTCTATAGTAAATTTTTCAAAAAATAATTTTTTACTGTCGCAAATTTTAATTACGCCAGGGATTGTCTTTTCTATAGTAAATTTTTCAAAAATTAATTTTTTACTGTCGCAAAATTTAATTGCGCCAGGGATTGCCTTTTCTATAGTAAATTTTGCAAAAAAATAATTTTTTAGTGTCGCAAATTGTAATTGCGCCAGAGATTAACTTTTCTATAGTAAATTTTTCAAAAAATAATTTTTTACTCTCGCAAATTTTAATTGCGCCAGGGATTGCCTTTTCTACAGTAAATTTTCCAAAAAATATTTTTTACTGTCGCAAATTTTAGTTGTGCCAGGGATTGCCTTTTCTTCAGTAAATTTTGCAAAAAATAATTTTTTACTGTCGCAAATTTTAATTGCGCCAGGAATTGCCTTTTCTATAGTAAATTATTCAAAAAATAATTTTTTTACTGTTGCAAATTTTAATTGCGCCAGGGATTGCCTTTTCTGTAGTAAATTTTTTACTGTCGCAAATTTTAAATCCGCCAGGGATTGCCTTTTCTATAGTAAATTTTTCAAAAATTAATTTTTTACTGTCGCAAATTTTAAATCCGCCAGGGAGTGCTTTTTCTATAGTAAATTTTTCACAAATTAATTTTTTACTGTCCCAAATTTTAAATCCGCCAGGGATTGCCTTTTCTATAGTAAATTATCCAAAAAATAATTTTTTACTGTCGCACATTTTAATTGCGCCAGGGATTGCCTTTTCTACAGTAAAAGTTTTCAAAAAATAATTTTCTACTGTCGCAAATTTTAAATCCGCCAGGGATTGCATTTTCTATAGTAAATTTTTCAAAAATTAATTTTTTACTGTCGCAAATTTTAAATCCGCCAGGGATTGCTTTTTCTATAGTAAATTTTTCACAAATTAATTTTTTACTGTCGCAAATTTTAAATCCGCCAGGGATTGCCTTTTCTATAGTAAATTATTCAAAAAATAATTTTTTACTGTCGCAAATTTTAACTGCGCCATGGATTGCCTTTTCTACAGTAAATTTTTCAAAAAATAATTTTCTACTGTCGCAAATTTTAATTGCGCCAGGGATTGCCTTTTCTACAGTAAAATTTTCAAAAAATAATTCTTTACTGTCGCAAATTTTAATTGGGCCAGGGATTGCCTTTTCTACAGTAAATTTTACAAAAAATAATTTTATACTGTCGCAAATTTTAATTACGCCAGGGATTGCCTTTTCTGTAGTAAATTATTCAAAAAATAGTTTTTTACTGTCGCAAATTTTAATTACGCCAGGGATTGCCTTTTCTATAGTAAATTTTTCAAAAAATAATTTTTTACTGTCGCAAATTTTAATTACGCCAGGGATTGCCTTTTCTATAGTAAATTTTTCAAAATTTAATTTTATACTGTCGCAAATTTTAATTGCGCCAGGAATTGCCTTTTCTACAGTAAATTTTTCAAAAAATAATTTTCTAATGTCGCAAATTTTAATTGCGCCAGGGATTGCCTTGTCTACAGTAAATTTTTCACAAATTAATTTTTTACTGTCGCAAATTTTAATTGCGCCAGGAATTGCCTTTTCTACAGTAAATTTTACAAAAAATAATTTTATACTGTCGCAAATTTTAATTACGCCAGGGATTGCCTTTTCTATAGTAAATTTTTCAAAATTTAATTTTATACTGTCGCAAATTTTAATTGCGCCAGGGATTGCCTTTTCTATAGTAAATTATTCAAAAAATAATTTTTTACTGTCGCAAATTTTAATTGCGCCAGGGATTGCCTTTTCTGTAGTAAATTATTCAAAAAATAGTTTTTTACTGTCGCAAATTTTAAATCCGCCAGGGATTGCCTTTTCTATAGTAAATAATTCAACAAATAATTTTTTACTGTCGCAAATTTTAATTGCGCCAGGGATTACCTTTTCTATAGAAAATTATTCAAAAAATAGTTTTTTACTGTCGCAAATTTTAATTGCGCCAGGGATTGCCTTTTCTATAGTAAATTTTTCAAAAATTAATTTTTTACTGTCGCAAATTTTAATTGCGCCAGGGATTGCCTTTTTTCCAGTAAATTTTTCAAAAAATAATTTTTTACTGTCGCAAATTTTAATTGCGCCAGGGATTGCCTTTTCTATAGTAAATTATTCAAAAAATAATTTTTTACTGTCGCAAATTTTAATTGCGGCAGGGATTGCCTTTTCTACAGTAAATTTTACAAAAAATATTTTTTACTGTCGCAAATTTTAGTTGTGCCAGGGATTGCCTTTTCTTCAGTAAATTTTGCAAAAAATAATTTTTTACTGTCGCAAATTTTAATTGCGCCAGGAATTGCCTTTTCTATAGTAAATTATTCAAAAAATAATTTTTTTACTGTTGCAAATTTTAATTGCGGCAGGGATTGCCTTTTCTGTAGTAAATTTTTTACTGTCGCAAATTTTAAATCCGCCAGGGATTGCCTTTTCTATAGTAAATTTTTCAAAAATTAATTTTTTACTGTCGCAAATTTTAAATCCGCCAGGGAGTGCTTTTTCTATAGTAAATTTTTCACAAATTAATTTTTTACTGTCCCAAATTTTAAATCCGCCAGGGATTGCCTTTTCTATAGTAAATTATCCAAAAAATAATTTTTTACTGTCGCACATTTTAATTGCGCCAGGGATTGCCTTTTCTACAGTAAAATTTTTCAAAAAATAATTTTCTACTGTCGCAAATTTTAAATCCGCCAGGGATTGCATTTTCTATAGTAAATTTTTCAAAAATTAATTTTTTACTGTCGCAAATTTTGAATCCTCCAGGGATTGCTTTTTCTATAGTAAATTTTTCACAAATTAATTTTTTACTGTCGCAAATTTTAAATCCGCCAGGGATTGCCTTTTCTATAGTAAATTATTCAAAAAATAATTTTTTACTGTCGCAAATTTTAACTGCGCCATGGATTGCCTTTTCTACAGTAAATTTTTCAAAAAATTATTTTCTACTGTCGCAAATTTTAATTGCGCCAGGGATTGCCTTTTCTACAGTAAATTTTTCAAAAAATAATTCTTTACTGTCGCAAATTTTAATTGGGCCAGGGATTGCCTTTTCTACAGTAAATTTTACAAAAAATAATTTTATACTGTCGCAAATTTTAATTACGCCAGGGATTGCCTTTTCTATAGTAAATTTTTCAAAATTTAATTTTTTACTCTCGCAAATTTTAAATACACCAGGGATTGCCTTTTCTACAGTAAATTTTTCAAAAAATTATTTTCTACTGTCGCAAATTTTAAATACGCCAGGGATTGCCTTTTCTATAGTAAATTTTTCAAAAATTAATTTTTTACTGTCGCAAATTTTAAATACGCCAGGGATTGCCTTTTCTACAGTAAATTTTTCAAAAAATAATTTTCTACTCTCGCAAATTTTAATTGCGCCAGGGATTGCCTTTTCTATAGTAAATTTTTCAAAATATAATTTTTTACTGTCGCAAATTTTAATTACGCCAGGGATTGCCTTTTCTATAGTAAATTATTCAAAAACTAATTTTTTACTGTCGCAAATTTTATATACGCCAGGGATTGCCTTTTCTATAGTAAATTATTCAAAAATTAATTTTTTACTGTCGAAAATTTTAATTACGCCAGGGATTGCCTTTTCTATAGTAAATTTTTCAAAAAATAATTTTTTACTGTCGCAAATTTTAATTACGCCAGGGATTGCCTTTTCTATAGTAAATTTTTCAAAATTTAATTTTATACTGTCGCAAATTTTAATTGCGCCAGGAATTGCCTTTTCTACAGTAAATTTTTCAAAAAATAATTTTCTAATGTCGCAAATTTTAATTGCGCCAGGGATTGCCTTGTCTACAGTAAATTTTTCACAAATTAATTTTTTACTGTCGCAAGTTTTAATTACGCCAGGGATTGCCTTTTCTATAGTAAATTTTACAAAAAATTATTTTTTACTGTCGCAAGTTTTAATTGCGCCAGGGATTGCCTTTTCTATAGTAAATTTTTCAAAAATTAATTTTTTACTGTCGCAAATTTTAAATACGCCAGGGATTTCCTTTTCTACAGTAAATTTTACAAAAAATAATTTTATACTGTCGCAAATTTTAATTACGCCAGGGATTGCCTTTTCTATAGTAAATTTTTCACAAATTAATTTTCTACTGTCGCAAATTTTAATTACGCCAGGGATTGCCTTTTCTATAGTAAATTTTTCAAAATTTAATTTTATACTGTCGCAAATTTTAATTGCGCCAGGGATTGCCTTTTCTATAGTAAATTTTTCAAAAAATAATTTTTTACTGTCGCAAATTTTAATTGCGCCAGGGATTGCCTTTTCTATAGTAAATTATTCAAGAAATAATTTTATACTGTCGCAAATTTTAAATACGCCAGGGATTGCCTTTTCTATAGTAAATTTTTCAAAAATTAATTTTTTACTGTCGCAAATTTTAAATACGCCAGGGTTTGCCTTTTCTACAGTAAATTTTCCAAAAAATAATTTTCTACTGTCGCAAATTTTAATTGCGCCAGGGATTGCCTTTTCTATATTAAATTTTTCAAAAAATATTTTTTTACTGTCGCAAATTTTAATTACGCCAGGTATTGCATTTTCTATAGTAAATTATTCAAAAACTAATTTTTTACTGTCGTAAATTTTAATTACGCCAAGGATTGCCTTTTCTATAGTAAATTTTTCAATAAATAATTTTTTACTGTCGCAAATTTTAAATACCCCAGGGATTGCCTTTTCTATAGTAAATTTTTCCAAATTTAATTTTTTATTGTTGCAAATTTTAATTGCGCCAGGGATTGCCTTTCCTATAGTAAATTTTTCAAAAATTAATTTTTTACTGTCGAAAATTTTAATTACGCCAGGGATTGCCTTTTCTATAGTAAATTTTTCAAAAAATAATTTTCTACTGTCGCAAATTTTAAATCCGCCAGGGATTGCCTTTTCTATAGTAAATTATTCAAAAAATAATTTTTTACTGTCGCAAATTTTAATTGCGCCAGGGATTGCCTTTTCTACGGTAAATTTTTCAAAAAATAATTTTCTACTGTCGCAAATTTTAATTGCGCCAGGGATTGCCTTTTCTACAGTTAATTTTTCAAAAAATAATTTTTTTACTGTCGCAAATTTTAATTGCGCCAGGGATTGCCTTTTCTACAGTAAATTTTACAAAAAATAATTTTATACTGTCGCAAATTTTAATTACGCCAGGGATTGCCTTTTCTATAGTAAATTTTTCACAAATTAATTTTCTACTGTCGCAAATTTTAATTACGCCAGGGATTGCCTTTTCTACAGTAAATTTTTCACAAATTAATTTTCCACTGCCGCAAATTTTAATTACGCCAGGGATTGCCTTTTCTATAGTAAATTTTACAAAAAATAATTTTTTACTTTCGCAAGTTTTAATTGCGCCAGGGATTGCATTTTCTATAGTAAATTTTTCACAAATTAATTTTTTACTGTCGCAAATTTTAAATCCGCCAGAGATTGCCTTTTCTATAGTAAATTATTCAAAAAATAATTTTTTACTGTCGCAAATTTTAATTGCGCCAGGGATTCCCATTTGTACAGTAAATTTTTCAAAAAATAATTTTCTACTGTCGCAAATTTTAATTGCGACAGGGATATCCTTATCTACAGTAAATTTTTCAAAACATAATTTTTTACTGTCGCAAATTTTAATTGCGCCAGGGATTGCCTTTTCTACAGTAAATTTTACAAAAAATAATTTTATACTGTCGCAAATTTTAATTACGCCAGGGTTTGCCTTTTATATAGTAAATTTTTCAAATTTAATTTTATACTGTCGCAAATTTTAATTGCGCCAGGGATTGCCTTTTCTATAGTAAATTATTCAAAAAATAATTTTTTTACTGTCGCAAATTTTAATTGCGCCAGGGATTGACTTTTCTATAGTAAATTATCCAAAAAATAATTTTATACTGTCGCAAATTTTAAATACGCCATGGATTGCCTTTTCTATAGTAAATTTTTCAAAAATTAATTTTTTACTGTCGCAAATTTTATATACGCCAGGGTTTGCCTTTTCTACAGTAAATTTTTCAAAAAATAATTTTCTACTGTCACAAATTTTAATTGCGCCAGGGATTGCCTTTTCTATATTAAATTTTTCAAAAAATAATTTTTTACTGTCACAAATTTTATTTACGCCTGGTATTGCATTTTCTATAGTAAATTATTCAAAAACTAATTTTTTACTGTCGCAAATTTTAATTACGCCAGGGATTGCCTTTTCTATAGTAAATTTGTCAAAAAATAATTTTTTACTGTCACAAATTTTATTTACGCCTGGTATTGCATTTTCTATAGTAAATTATTCAAAAACTAATTTTTTACTGTCGCAAATTTTAATTACGCCAGGGATTGCCTTTTCTATAGTAAATTTGTCAAAAAATAATTTTTTACTGTCGCAAATTTTAAATACCCCAGGGATTGCCTTTTCTATAGTAAATTTTTCCAAATTTAATTTTTTACTGTCACAAATTTTATTTACGCCTGGTATTGCATTTTCTATAGTAAATTATTCAAAAACTAATTTTTTACTGTCGCAAATTTTAATTACGCCAGGGATTGCCTTTTCTATAGTAAATTTGTCAAAAAATAATTTTTTACTGTCACAAATTTTATTTACGCCTGGTATTGCATTTTCTATAGTAAATTATTCAAAAACTAATTTTTTACTGTCGCAAATTTTAATTACCCCAGGGATTGCCTTTTCTATAGTAAATTTTTCCAAATTTAATTTTTTATTGTCGCAAATTTTAATTGCGCCAGGGATTGCCTTTTCTATATTAAATTTTTCAAAAAATAATTTTTTACTGTCACAAATTTTATTTACGCCTGGTATTGCATTTTCTATAGTAAATTATTCAAAAACTAATTTTTTACTGTCGCAAATTTTAATTACGCCAGGGATTGCCTTTTCTATAGTAAATTTGTCAAAAAATAATTTTTTACTGTCGCAAATTTTAAATACCCCAGGGATTGCCTTTTCTATAGTAAATTTTTCCAAATTTAATTTTTTATTGTCGCAAATTTTAATTGCGCCAGGGATTGCCTTTTCTATAGTAAATTTTTCCAAATTTAATTTTTTATTGTCGCAAATTTTAATTGCGCCAGGGATTGCCTTTTCTATATTAAATTTTTCAAAAATAATTTTTTACTGTCACAAATTTTATTTACGCCTGGTATTGCATTTTCTATAGTAAATTATTCAAAAACTAATTTTTTACTGTCGCAAATTTTAATTACGCCAGGGATTGCCTTTTCTATAGTAAATTTGTCAAAAAATAATTTTTTACTGTCGCAAATTTTAAATACCCCAGGGATTGCCTTTTCTATAGTAAATTTTTCCAAATTTAATTTTTTATTGTCGCAAATTTTAATTGCGCCAGGGATTGCCTTTTCTATAGTAAATTTTTCAAAAATTAATTTTTTACTGTCGAAAATTTTAATTACGCCCGGGATTGCCTTTACGATAGTAAATTTTTCAAAAAATATTTTTTTACTACCGCAAATTTTAATTGCGCCAGGGATTGCCTTTTCTATATTAAATTTTTCAAAAATAATTTTTTACTGTCACAAATTTTATTTACGCCTGGTATTGCATTTTCTATAGTAAATTATTCAAAAACTAATTTTTTACTGTCGCAAATTTTAATTACGCCAGGGATTGCCTTTTCTATAGTAAATTATTCAAAAACTAATTTTTTACTGTCGCAAATTTTAATTGCGCCAGGGATTGCCTTTTCTACGGTAAATTTTTCAAAAAATAATTTTCTACTGTCGCAAATTTTAATTGCGCCAGGGATTGCCTTTTCTACAGTTAATTTTTCAAAAAATAATTTTTTACTGTCGCAAATTTTAATTGCGCCAGGGATTGCCTTTTCTACAGTAAATTTTACAAAAAATAATTTTATACTGTCGCAAATTTTAATTACGCCAGGGATTGCCTTTTCTATAGTAAATTTTTCACAAATTAATTTTCTACTGTCGCAAATTTTAATTACGCCAGGGATTGCCTTTTCTACAGTAAATTTTTCACAAATTAATTTTCCACTGCCGCAAATTTTAATTACGCCAGGGATTGCCTTTTCTATAGTAAATTTTACAAAAAATAATTTTTTACTTTCGCAAGTTTTAATTGCGCCAGGGATTGCATTTTCTATAGTAAATTTTTCACAAATTAATTTTTTACTGTCGCAAATTTTAAATCCGCCAGAGATTGCCTTTTCTATAGTAAATTATTCAAAAAATAATTTTTTACTGTCGCAAATTTTAATTGCGCCAGGGATTCCCATTTGTACAGTAAATTTTTCAAAAAATAATTTTCTACTGTCGCAAATTTTAATTGCGACAGGGATATCCTTATCTACAGTAAATTTTTCAAAACATAATTTTTTACTGTCGCAAATTTTAATTGCGCCAGGGATTGCCTTTTCTACAGTAAATTTTACAAAAAATAATTTTATACTGTCGCAAATTTTAATTACGCCAGGGTTTGCCTTTTATATAGTAAATTTTTCAAAATTTAATTTTATACTGTCGCAAATTTTAATTGCGCCAGGGATTGCCTTTTCTATAGTAAATTATTCAAAAAATAATTTTTTTACTGTCGCAAATTTTAATTGCGCCAGGGATTGACTTTTCTATAGTAAATTATCCAAAAAATAATTTTATACTGTCGCAAATTTTAAATACGCCATGGATTGCCTTTTCTATAGTAAATTTTTCAAAAATTAATTTTTTACTGTCGCAAATTTTATATACGCCAGGGTTTGCCTTTTCTACAGTAAATTTTTCAAAAAATAATTTTCTACTGTCACAAATTTTAATTGCGCCAGGGATTGCCTTTTCTATATTAAATTTTTCAAAAAATAATTTTTTACTGTCACAAATTTTATTTACGCCTGGTATTGCATTTTCTATAGTAAATTATTCAAAAACTAATTTTTTACTGTCGCAAATTTTAATTACGCCAGGGATTGCCTTTTCTATAGTAAATTTGTCAAAAAATAATTTTTTACTGTCACAAATTTTATTTACGCCTGGTATTGCATTTTCTATAGTAAATTATTCAAAAACTAATTTTTTACTGTCGCAAATTTTAATTACGCCAGGGATTGCCTTTTCTATAGTAAATTTGTCAAAAAATAATTTTTTACTGCCGCAAATTTTAAATACCCCAGGGATTGCCTTTTCTATAGTAAATTTTTCCAAATTTAATTTTTTACTGTCACAAATTTTATTTACGCCTGGTATTGCATTTTCTATAGTAAATTATTCAAAAACTAATTTTTTACTGTCGCAAATTTTAATTACGCCAGGGATTGCCTTTTCTATAGTAAATTTGTCAAAAAATAATTTTTTACTGTCACAAATTTTATTTACGCCTGGTATTGCATTTTCTATAGTAAATTATTCAAAAACTAATTTTTTACTGTCGCAAATTTTAATTACCCCAGGGATTGCCTTTTCTATAGTAAATTTTTCCAAATTTAATTTTTTATTGTCGCAAATTTTAATTGCGCCAGGGATTGCCTTTTCTATATTAAATTTTTCAAAAAATAATTTTTTACTGTCACAAATTTTATTTACGCCTGGTATTGCATTTTCTATAGTAAATTATTCAAAAACTAATTTTTTACTGTCGCAAATTTTAATTACGCCAGGGATTGCCTTTTCTATAGTAAATTTGTCAAAAAATAATTTTTTACTGTCGCAAATTTTAAATACCCCAGGGATTGCCTTTTCTATAGTAAATTTTTCCAAATTTAATTTTTTATTGTCGCAAATTTTAATTGCGCCAGGGATTGCCTTTTCTATAGTAAATTTTTCAAAAATTAATTTTTTACTGTCGAAAATTTTAATTACGCCCGGGATTGCCTTTACGATAGTAAATTTTTCAAAAAATATTTTTTTACTACCGCAAATTTTAATTACGCCAGGGATTGCCTTTTCTATAGCAAATTTTTCAAAATTTAATTTTATACTGTCGCAAATTTTAATTGCGCCAGGGATTGCCTTTTCTACAGTAAATTTTTCAAAAAATAATTTTTTACTGTCGCAAATTTTAAATCCGCCAGGGATTGCCTTTTTTACAGTAAATTTTTCAAAAATTAATTTTTTACTCTCGCAAATTTTAAATACGCCAGGGATTGCCTTTTATATAGTAAATTTTTCAAAAATTAATTTTTTACTCTCGCAAATTTTAAATACGCCAGGGATTGCCTTTTCTATAGTAAATTTTTCACAAATTAATTTTTTACTGTCGCAAATTTTAAATCCGCCGGGGATTGCCTTTTCTATAGTAAATTATTTAAAAAATAATTTTCTACTGTCGCAAATTTTAATTGCACCAGGGACTGCCTTTTCTACAGTAAATTTTTCAAAAAATAATTTTCTACTGTCGCAAATTTTAATTGCACCAGGGATATCCTTTTCTACAGTAAATTTTTCAAAAAATAATTTTTTACTGTCGCAAATTTTAATTGCGCCAGGGATTGCCTTTTCTACAGTAAATTTTACAAAAAATAATTTTATACTGTCGCAAATTTTAATTACGCCAGGGATTGCCTTTTCTATATTAAATTTTTCAAAATTTAATATTATACTGTCGCAAATTATAATTGCGCCAGGGATTGCCTTTTCTATAGTAAAGTATTCAAAAAATAATTTTTTACTGTCGCAAATTTTAATTGCGCCAGGGATTGCCTTCTCTATAGTAAATTGTTCAAAAAATAATTTTATACTGTCGCAAGTATTAAATACGCCAGGGATTGCCTTTTCTATAGTAAATTTTTAAAAAATTAATTTTTTACTGTCGCAAATTTTAAATACGCCAGGGATTGCCTTTTCTACAGTAAATTTTTGAAAAAATAATTTTGTACTATCGAAAATTTTAATTGCGCCAAGGTTTACATTTTCTATAGTAAATTTTTCAAAAAATAATTTTTTACTGTCGCAAATTTTAATTACGCCAGGGATTGCCTTTTCTATAGTAAATTGTTCAAAAACTAATTTGTTACTGTCGCAAATTTAATTACGCCAGGGATTGCCTTTTCTATAGTATATTTTTCAAAAAATAATTTTTTACTGTCGCAAATTTTAAATACGCCAGGGATTGCCTTTTCTATAGTAAATTTTTCAAAATTTAATTTTTTACTGTCGCAATTTTTAATTGCGCCAGGAATTGCCTTTTCTATAGTAAATTTTTCAAAAATTAATTTTTTACTGTCGAAAATTTTAATTACGCCAGGGATTGCCTTTTCTATAGTAAATTTTTCAAAAAATAATTTTTTACTGTAGCAAATTTTAATTACGCCAGGGATTGCCTTTTCTATAGTAAATTTTTCAAAATTTGATTTTATACTGTCGCAAATTTTAATTGCTCCAGGGATTGCCTTTTCTACAGTAAATTTTTCAAAAAATAATTTTTTACTGTCGCAAATTTTAAATCCGCCAGGGATTGCCTTTTCTATAGTAAATTTTTCAAAAATTAATTTTTTACTGTCGCAAATTTTAAATACGCCAGGGATTACCTTTTCTATAGTAAATTTTTCAAAAATTAATTTTTTACTGTCGCAAATTTTAAATCCGCCAGGGATTGATTGCCTTTTCTATAGTAAATTTTTCACAAATTAATTTTCTACTGTGGCAAATTTTAATTGCGCCAGGGATTGCCTTTTCTATAGTAAATTATTCAAAAAATAATTTTACACTGTCGCAAATTTTAAATACGCCAGGGATTGCCTTTTCTATAGTAAAATTTTCAAAAATTAATTTTTTACTGTCGCAAATTTTAAATACGCCAGGGATTGCCTTTTCTACAGTAAATTTTTCAAAGATTAATTTTTTACTGTCGCAAATTTTAAATACGCCAGGAATTGCTTTTCTGTAGTAAATTTTTCACAAATTAATTTTATACTGTCGCAAATTTTAATTTCGCCAGGGATTGCCTTTTCTATAGTAAATTTTGCAAAAAATAATTTTGTACTGGCGAAAATTTTAATTACGCCAGGGATTGCCCTTTCTACAGTAAATTTTTCAAAAAATAATTTTCTACTGTCACAAATTTTAATTGCGCCAGGGATTGCTTTTTCTATGGTAAATTATTCAAAAAATAATTTTATACTGTCGCAAATTTTAAATACGCCAAGGATTGCCTTTTCTATAGTAAATTGTTCAAAAAATATTTTTTACTGTCGCAAATTTTAATTGCGCCAGGGGTTGCCTTTCCTATAGTAAATTATTCAAAAAATAATTTTTTACTGTCGCAAATTTTAAATCAGCCAGGGATTGCCTTTTCTATAGTAAATTATTCAAAAAATAATTTTATGCTGTCGCAAATTTTAAATATGCCAGGGATTGCCTTTCTACAGCAAAATTTTTCAAAAATTAATTTTTTACTGTCGCAAATTTTAAACACGCCAGGGATTGCCTTTTCTATAGTAAATTTTTCCAAATTAATTTTATACTGTCGCAAATTTTAATTACGCCATGGATTGCCTTTTCTATAGCAAATTTTGCAAAAAATATTTTTTACTGTCGAAAATTTTAATTACGCCAGGGATTGCCTTTTCTACAGTAAATTTTTCAAAAAATAATTTTCTACTCTCGCAAATTTTAATTGCGCCAGTGATTACCTTTTCTACAGTAAATTTTCAAAAAAATAATTTTCTACTGTCGCAAATTTTAATTGCGCCAGGGATTGCCTTTTCTACAGTAAATTTTTCAAAAAATAATTTTTTACTGTCGCAAATTTTAATTACGCCAGGGATTGCCTTTTCTATAGTAAATTTTTCAAAAATTAATTTTTTACTGTCGCAAATTTTAATTGCGCCAGCGATTGCCTTTTCTACTGTAAATTTTTCAAAAAATAATTTTTTACTGTCGCAAATTTTAAATCCGCCAGGGATTGCCTTTTCTATAGTAAATTTTTCAAAAATTAATTTTTTACTGTCGCAAATTTTAAATACGCCAGGGATTGCCTTTTCTATAGTAAATTTTTCAAAAATTAATTTTTTACTGTCGCAAATTTTAATTGCGCCAGGGATTGCCTTTTCTATAGTAAATTTTTCAAAAAATAATTTTCTACTGTCGCAAATTTTAATTGCGCCAGGTTTGCCTTTTCTATAGCAAATTTTTCAAAAATTAATTTTATACTCTCGCAAATTTTAAATACGCCAGGGATTGCCTCTTCTATAGTAAATTTTGCAAAAAATAATTTTTTACTGTCGCAAATTTTAATTGCGCCAGGGATTGCCTTTTCTATAGTAAATTTTGCAAAAAATAATTTTTTACTGTCACAAATTTTAATTGCGCCAGGGATTGCCTCTTCTATAGTAAATTTTGCAAAAAATAATTTTTTACTGTCGCAAATTTTAATTGCGCCAGGGATTGCCTTTTCTATAGTAAATTTTGCAAAAAATAATTTTTTACTGTCACAAAATTTAATTGCGCCAGGGATTGCCTTTTCTATAGTAAATTTTTCAAAAAATAATTTTATATTGTCGCAAATTTTAATTGCGCCAGGGATTGCCTTTTCTATAGTAAAATTTTCAAAAAATAATTTTTTACTGTCGCAAATTTTAAATCCGCCAGGGATTGCCTTTTTTACAGTAAATTTTTCAAAAATTAATTTTTTACTCTCGCAAATTTTAAATACGCCAGGGATTGCCTTTTCTATAGTAAATTTTTCAAAAATTAATTTTTTACTCTCGCAAATTTTAAATACGCCAGGGATTGCCTTTTCTATAGTAAATTTTTCACAAATTAATTTTTTACTGTCGCAAATTTTAAATCCGCCGGGGATTGCCTTTTCTATAGTAAATTATTCAAAAAATAATTTTCTACTGTCGCAAATTTTAATTGCACCAGGGACTGCCTTTTCTACAGTAAATTTTTCAAAAAATAATTTTCTACTGTTGCAAATTTTAATTGCACCAGGGTTATCCTTTTCTACAGTAAATTTTTCAAAAAATAATTTTTTACTGTCGCAAATTTTAATTGCGCCAGGGATTGCCTTTTCTACAGTAAATTTTACAAAAAATAATTTTATACTGTCGCAAATTTTAATTACGCCAGGGATTGCCTTTTCTATATTAAATTTTTCAAAATTTAATATTATACTGTCGCAAATTTTAATTGCGCCAGGGATTGCCTTTTCTATAGTAAAGTATTCAAAAAATAATTTTTTACTGTCGCAAATTTTAATTGCGCCAGGGATTGCCTTCTCTATAGTAAATTGTTCAAAAAATAATTTTATACTGTCGCAAGTATTAAATACGCCAGGGATTGCCTTTTCTATAGTAAATTTTTAAAAAATTAATTTTTTACTGTCGCAAATTTTAAATACGCCAGGGATTGCCTTTTCTACAGTAAATTTTTGAAAAAATAATTTTGTACTGTCGAAAATATTAATTGCGCCAAGGTTTACATTTTCTATAGTAAATTTTTCAAAAAATAATTTTTTACTGTCGCAAATTTTAATTACGCCAGGGATTGCCTTTTCTATAGTAAATTGTTCAAAAACTAATTTGTTACTGTCGCAAATTTTAATTGCTCCAGGGATTGCCTTTTCTACAGTAAATTTTTCAAAAAATAATTTTTTACTGTCGCAAATTTTAAATCCGCCAGGGATTGCCTTTTCTATAGTAAATTTTTCAAAAATTAATTTTTTACTGTCGCAAATTTTAAATACGCCAGGGATTACCTTTTCTATAGTAAATTTTTCAAAAATTAATTTTTTACTGTCGCAAATTTTAAATCCGCCAGGGATTGATTGCCTTTTCTATAGTAAATTTTTCACAAATTAATTTTCTACTGTGGCAAATTTTAATTGCGCCAGGGATTGCCTTTTCTATAGTAAATTATTCAAAAAATAATTTTACACTGTCGCAAATTTTAAATACGCCAGGGATTGCCTTTTCTATAGTAAAATTTTCAAAAATTAATTTTTTACTGTCGCAAATTTTAAATACGCCAGGGATTGCCTTTTCTACAGTAAATTTTTCAAAGATTAATTTTTTACTGTCGCAAATTTTAAATACTCCAAGGATTGCCTTTTCTGTAGTAAATTTTTCACAAATTAATTTTATACTGTCGCAAATTTTAATTTCGCCAGGGATTGCCTTTTCTATAGTAAATTTTGCAAAAAATAATTTTGTACTGGCGAAAATTTTAATTACGCCAGGGATTGCCCTTTCTACAGTAAATTTTTCAAAAAATAATTTTCTACTGTCACAAATTTTAATTGCGCCAGGGATTGCTTTTTCTATGGTAAATTATTCAAAAAATAATTTTATACTGTCGCAAATTTTAAATACGCCAAGGATTGCCTTTTCTATAGTAAATTTTTCAAAAAATATTTTTTACTGTCGCAAATTTTAATTGCGCCAGGGATTGCCTTTTCTATAGTAAATTATTCAAAAAATAATTTTTTACTGTCGCAAATTTTAAATCAGCCAGGGATTGCCTTTTCTATAGTAAATTATTCAAAAAATAATTTTATGCTGTCGCAAATTTTAAATATGCCAGGGATTGCCTTTCTACAGTAAATTTTTCAAAAATTAATTTTTTACTGTCGCAAATTTTAAACACGCCAGGGATTGCCTTTTCTATAGTAAATTTTTCCAAATTAATTTTATACTGTCGCAAATTTTAATTACGCCATGGATTGCCTTTTCTATAGCAAATTTTGCAAAAAATATTTTTTACCGTCGAAAATTTTAATTACGCCAGGGATTGCCTTTTCTACAGTAAATTTTTCAAAAAATAATTTTCTACTCTCGCAAATTTTAATTGCGCCAGTGATTGCCTTTTCTACAGTAAATTTTCAAAAAAATAATTTTCTACTGTCGCAAATTTTAATTGCGCCAGGGATTGCCTTTTCTACAGTAAATTTTTCAAAAAATAATTTTTTACTGTCGCAAATTTTAATTACGCCAGGGATTGCCTTTTCTATAGTAAATTTTTCAAAAATTAATTTTTTACTGTCGCAAATTTTAATTGCGCCAGCGATTGCCTTTTCTACTGTAAATTTTTCAAAAAATAATTTTTTACTGTCGCAAATTTTAAATCCGCCAGGGATTGCCTTTTCTATAGTAAATTTTTCAAAAATTAATTTTTTACTGTCGCAAATTTTAAATACGCCAGGGATTGCCTTTTCTATAGTAAATTTTTCAAAAATTAATTTTTTACTGTCGCAAATTTTAATTGCGCCAGGGATTGCCTTTTCTATAGTAAATTTTTCAAAAAATAATTTTCTACTGTCGCAAATTTTAATTGCGCCAGGTTTGCCTTTTCTATAGCAAATTTTTCAAAAATTAATTTTATACTCTCGCAAATTTTAAATACGCCAGGGATTGCCTCTTCTATAGTAAATTTTGCAAAAAATAATTTTTTACTGTCGCAAATTTTAATTGCGCCAGGGATTGCCTTTTCTATAGTAAATTTTGCAAAAAATAATTTTTTACTGTCACAAATTTTAATTGCGCCAGGGATTGCCTCTTCTATAGTAAATTTTGCAAAAAATAATTTTTTACTGTCGCAAATTTTAATTGCACCAGGGATTGCCTTTTCTATAGTAAATTTTGCAAAAAATAATTTTTTACTGTCACAAATTTTAATTGCGCCAGGGATTGCCTTTTCTATAGTAAATTTTTCAAAAAATAATTTTATATTGTCGCAAATTTTAATTGCGCCAGGGATTGCCTTTTCTATAGTAAAATTTTCAAAAAATAATTTTTTACTGTCGCAAATTTTAAATCCGCCAGGGATTGCCTTTTTTACAGTAAATTTTTCAAAAATTAATTTTTTACTCTCGCAAATTTTAAATACGCCAGGGATTGCCTTTTCTATAGTAAATTTTTCAAAAATTAATTTTTTACTCTCGCAAATTTTAAATACGCCAGGGATTGCCTTTTCTATAGTAAATTTTTCACAAATTAATTTTTTACTGTCGCAAATTTTAAATCCGCCGGGGATTGCCTTTTCTATAGTAAATTATTCAAAAAATAATTTTCTACTGTCGCAAATTTTAATTGCACCAAGGACTGCCTTTTCTACAGTAAATTTTTCAAAAAATAATTTTCTACTGTCGCAAATTTTAATTGCACCAGGGATATCCTTTTCTACAGTAAATTTTTCAAAAAATAATTTTTTACTGTCGCAAATTTTAATTGCGCCAGGGATTGCCTTTTCTACAGTAAATTTTACAAAAAATAATTTTATACTGTCGCAAATTTTAATTACGCCAGGGATTGCCTTTTCTATATTAAATTTTTCAAAATTTAATATTATACTGTCGCAAATTTTAATTGCGCCAGGGATTGCCTTTTCTATAGTAAAGTATTCAAAAAATAATTTTTTACTGTCGCAAATTTTAATTGCGCCAGGGATTGCCTTCTCTATAGTAAATTGTTCAAAAAATAATTTTATACTGTCGCAAGTATTAAATACGCCAGGGATTGCCTTTTCTATAGTAAATTTTTAAAAAATTAATTTTTTACTGTCGCAAATTTTAAATACGCCAGGGATTGCCTTTTCTACAGTAAATTTTTGAAAAAATAATTTTGTACTGTCGAAAATATTAATTGCGCCAAGGTTTACATTTTCTATAGTAAATTTTTCAAAAAATAATTTTTTACTGTCGCAAATTTTAATTACGCCAGGGATTGCCTTTTCTATAGTAAATTGTTCAAAAACTAATTTGTTACTGTCGCAAATTTAATTACGCCAGGGATTGCCTTTTCTATAGTATATTTTTCAAAAAATAATTTTTTACTGTCGCAAATTTTAAATACGCCAGGGATTGCCTTTTCTATAGTAAATTTTTCAAAATTTAATTTTTTACTGTCGCAATTTTTAATTGCGCCAGGAATTGCCTTTTCTATAGTAAATTTTTCAAAAATTAATTTTTTACTGTCGAAAATTTTAATTACGCCAGGGATTGCCTTTTCTATAGTAAATTTTTCAAAAAATAATTTTTTACTGTAGCAAATTTTAATTACGCCAGGGATTGCCTTTTCTATAGTAAATTTTTCAAAATTTGATTTTATACTGTCGCAAATTTTAATTGCTCCAGGGATTGCCTTTTCTACAGTAAATTTTTCAAAAAATAATTTTTTACTGTCGCAAATTTTAAATCCGCCAGGGATTGCCTTTTCTATAGTAAATTTTTCAAAAATTAATTTTTTACTGTCGCAAATTTTAAATACGCCAGGGATTACCTTTTCTATAGTAAATTTTTCAAAAATTAATTTTTTACTGTCGCAAATTTTAAATCCGCCAGGGATTGATTGCCTTTTCTATAGTAAATTTTTCACAAATTAATTTTCTACTGTCGCAAATTTTAATTGCGCCAGGGATTGCCTTTTCTATAGTAAATTATTCAAAAAATAATTTTACACTGTCGCAAATTTTAAATACGCCAGGGATTGCCTTTTCTATAGTAAAATTTTCAAAAATTAATTTTTTACTGTCGCAAATTTTAAATACGCCAGGGATTGCCTTTTCTACAGTAAATTTTTCAAAGATTAATTTTTTACTGTCGCAAATTTTAAATACTCCAAGGATTGCCTTTTCTGTAGTAAATTTTTCACAAATTAATTTTATACTGTCGCAAATTTTAATTTCGCCAGGGATTGCCTTTTCTATAGTAAATTTTGCAAAAAATAATTTTGTACTGGCGAAAATTTTAATTACGCCAGGGATTGCCCTTTCTACAGTAAATTTTTCAAAAAATAATTTTCTACTGTCACAAATTTTAATTGCGCCAGGGATTGCTTTTTCTATGGTAAATTATTCAAAAAATAATTTTATACTGTCGCAAATTTTAAATACGCCAAGGATTGCCTTTTCTATAGTAAATTTTTCAAAAAATATTTTTTACTGCCGCAAATTTTAATTGCGCCAGGGATTGCCTTTTCTATAGTAAATTATTCAAAAAATAATTTTTTACTGTCGCAAATTTTAAATCAGCCAGGGATTGCCTTTTCTATAGTAAATTATTCAAAAAATAATTTTATGCTGTCGCAAATTTTAAATATGCCAGGGATTGCCTTTCTACAGTAAATTTTTCAAAAATTAATTTTTTACTGTCGCAAATTTTAAACACGCCAGGGATTGCCTTTTCTATAGTAAATTTTTCCAAATTAATTTTATACTGTCGCAAATTTTAATTACGCCATGGATTGCCTTTTCTATAGCAAATTTTGCAAAAAATATTTTTTACTGTCGAAAATTTTAATTACGCCAGGGATTGCCTTTTCTACAGTAAATTTTTCAAAAAATAATTTTCTACTCTCGCAAATTTTAATTGCGCCAGTGATTGCCTTTTCTACAGTAAATTTTCAAAAAAATAATTTTCTACTGTCGCAAATTTTAATTGCGCCAGGGATTGCCTTTTCTACAGTAAATTTTTCAAAAAATAATTTTTTACTGTCGCAAATTTTAATTACGCCAGGGATTGCCTTTTCTATAGTAAATTTTTCAAAAATTAATTTTTTACTGTCGCAAATTTTAATTGCGCCAGCGATTGCCTTTTCTACTGTAAATTTTTCAAAAAATAATTTTTTACTGTCGCAAATTTTAAATCCGCCAGGGATTGCCTTTTCTATAGTAAATTTTTCAAAAATTAATATTTTACTGTCGCAAATTTTAAATACGCCAGGGATTGCCTTTTCTATAGTAAATTTTTCAAAAATTAATTTTTTACTGTCGCAAATTTTAATTGCGCCAGGGATTGCCTTTTCTATAGTAAATTTTTCAAAAAATAATTTTCTACTGTCGCAAATTTTAATTGCGCCAGGTTTGCCTTTTCTATAGCAAATTTTTCAAAAATTAATTTTATACTCTCGCAAATTTTAAATACGCCAGGGGTTGCCTCTTCTATAGTAAATTTTGCAAAAAATAATTTTTTACTGTCGCAAATTTTAATTGCGCCAGGGATTGCCTTTTCTATAGTAAATTTTGCAAAAAATAATTTTTTACTGTCACAAATTTTAATTGCGCCAGGGATTGCCTCTTCTATAGTAAATTTTGCAAAAAATAATTTTTTACTGTCGCAAATTTTAATTGCGCCAGGGATTGCCTTTTCTATAGTAAATTTTGCAAAAAATAATTTTTTACTGTCACAAATTTTAATTGCGCCAGGGATTGCCTTTTCTATAGTAAATTTTTCAAAAAATAATTTTATATTGTCGCAAATTTTAATTGCGCCAGGGATTGCCTTTTCTATAGTAAAATTTTCAAAAATTAATTTTTTACTGTCGCAAATTTTAAATACGCCAGGGATTGCCTTTTCTACAGTAAATTTTTCAAAGATTAATTTTTTACTGTCGCAAATTTTAAATACTCCAAGGATTGCCTTTTCTGTAGTAAATTTTTCACAAATTAATTTTATACTGTCGCAAATTTTAATTTCGCCAGGGATTGCCTTTTCTATAGTAAATTTTGCAAAAAATAATTTTGTACTGTCGAAAATTTTAATTACGCCAGGGATTGCCCTTTCTACAGTAAATTTTTCAAAAAATAATTTTCTACTGTCACAAATTTTAATTGCGCCAGGGATTGCTTTTTCTATGGTAAATTATTCAAAAAATAATTTTATACTGTCGCAAATTTTAAATACGCCAAGGATTGCCTTTTCTATAGTAAATTTTTCAAAAAATATTTTTTACTGTCGCAAATTTTAATTGCGCCAGGGATTGCCTTTTCTATAGTAAATTATTCAAAAAATAATTTTTTACTGTCGCAAATTTTAAATCAGCCAGGGATTGCCTTTTCTATAGTAAATTATTCAAAAAATAATTTTATGCTGTCGCAAATTTTAAATATGCCAGGAATTGCCTTTCTACAGTAAATTTTTCAAAAATTAATTTTTTACTGTCGCAAATTTTAAACACGCCAGGGATTGCCTTTTCTATAGTAAATTTTTCCAAATTAATTTTATACTGTCGCAAATTTTAATTACGCCATGGATTGCCTTTTCTATAGCAAATTTTGCAAAAAATATTTTTTACTGTCGAAAATTTTAATTACGCCAGGGATTGCCTTTTCTACAGTAAATTTTTCAAAAAATAATTTTCTACTCTCGCAAATTTTAATTGCGCCAGTGATTGCCTTTTCTACAGTAAATTTTCAAAAAAATAATTTTCTACTGTCGCAAATTTTAATTGCGCCAGGGATTGCCTTTTCTACAGTAAATTTTTCAAAAAATAATTTTTTACTGTCGCAAATTTTAATTACGCCAGGGATTGCCTTTTCTATAGTAAATTTTTCAAAAATTAATTTTTTACTGTCGCAAATTTTAATTGCGCCAAGGATTGCCTTTTCTATAGTAAATTTTTCAAAAAATATTTTTGTACTGTCGAAAATTTTAATTACGCCAGGGATTGCCCTTTCTACAGTAAATTTTTCAAAAAATAATTTTCTACTGTCACAAATTTTAATTGCGCCAGGGATTGCTTTTTCTATGGTAAATTATTCAAAAAATAATTTTATACTGTCGCAAATTTTAAATACGCCAAGGATTGCCTTTTCTATAGTAAATTTTTCAAAAAATATTTTTTACTGTCGCAAATTTTAAATACGCCAGGGATTGCCTCTTCTATAGTAAATTTTGCAAAAAATAATTTTTTACTGTCGCAAATTTTAATTGCGCCAGGGATTGCCTTTTCTATAGTAAATTTTGCAAAAAATAATTTTTTACTGTCACATATTTTAATTGCGCCAGGGATTGCCTCTTCTATAGTAAATTTTGCAAAAAATAATTTTTTACTGTCGCAAATTTTAATTGCGCCAGGGATTGCCTTTTCTATAGTAAATTTTGCAAAAAATAATTTTTTAATGTCACAAATTTTAATTGCGCCAGGGATTGCCTTTTCTATAGTAAATTTTTCAAAAAATAATTTTATATTGTCGCAAATTTTAATTGCGCCAGGGATTGCCTTTTCTATAGTAAAATTTTCAAAAATTAATTTTTTACTGTCGCAAATTTTAAATACGCCAGGGATTGCCTTTTCTATAGTAAATTTTTCAAAAATTAATTTTTTACTGTCGCAAATTTTAATTGCGCCAGGGATTGCCTTTTCTATAGTAAATTTTTCAAAAAATAATTTTCTACTGTCGCAAATTTTAATTGCGCCAGGTTTGCCTTTTCTATAGCAAATTTTTCAAAAATTAATTTTATACTCTCGCAAATTTTAAATACGCCAGGGATTGCCTCTTCTATAGTAAATTTTGCAAAAAATAATTTTTTACTGTCGCAAATTTTAATTGCGCCAGGGATTGCCTTTTCTATAGTAAATTTTGCAAAAAATAATTTTTTACTGTCACAAATTTTAATTGCGCCAGGGATTGCCTCTTCTATAGTAAATTTTGCAAAAAATAATTTTTTACTGTCGCAAATTTTAATTGCGCCAGGGATTGCCTTTTCTATAGTAAATTTTGCAAAAAATAATTTTTTACTGTCACAAATTTTAATTGCGCCAGGGATTGCCTTTTCTATAGTAAATTTTTCAAAAAATAATTTTATATTGTCGCAAATTTTAATTGCGCCAGGGATTGCCTTTTCTATAGTAAAATTTTCAAAAATTAATTTTTTACTGTCGCAAATTTTAAATACGCCAGGGATTGCCTTTTCTACAGTAAATTTTTCAAAGATTAATTTTTTACTGGCGAAAATTTTAATTACGCCAGGGATTGCCCTTTCTACAGTAAATTTTTCAAAAAATAATTTTCTACTGTCACAAATTTTAATTGCGCCAGGGATTGCTTTTTCTATGGTAAATTATTCAAAAAATAATTTTATACTGTCGCAAATTTTAAATACGCCAAGGATTGCCTTTTCTATAGTAAATTTTTCAAAAAATATTTTTTACTGTCGCAAATTTTAATTGCGCCAGGGATTGCCTTTTCTATAGTAAATTATTCAAAAAATAATTTTTTACTGTCGCAAATTTTAAATCAGCCAGGGATTGCCTTTTCTATAGTAAATTATTCAAAAAATAATTTTATGCTGTCGCAAATTTTAAATATGCCAGGGATTGCCTTTCTACAGTAAATTTTTCAAAAATTAATTTTTTACTGTCGCAAATTTTAAACACGCCAGGGATTGCCTTTTCTATAGTAAATTTTTCCAAATTAATTTTATACTGTCGCAAATTTTAATTACGCCATGGATTGCCTTTTCTATAGCAAATTTTGCAAAAAATATTTTTTACTGTCGAAAATTTTAATTACGCCAGGGATTGCCTTTTCTACAGTAAATTTTTCAAAAAATAATTTTCTACTCTCGCAAATTTTAATTGCGCCAG
>CAWVNZ010001997.1:0-77682 GCA_963930735.1 Dioctria linearis
ATCCCAGGGATTGCCTTTTCTATAGTAAATTTCTCACAAATTAATTTTTTACTGTCGCAAATTTTATATACGCCAGGGATTGCCTTTTCTATAGTAAATTATTCAAAAAATAATTTTCTACTGTCGCAAATTTTAAATACGCCAGGGATTGCCTTTTCTATAGTAAATTTTGCAAAAAAATAATTTTTTACTGTCGCAAATTTTAAATATCCCAGGGATTGCCTTTTCTATAGTAAATTTCTCACAAATTAATTTTTTACTGTCGCAAATTTTAAATACGCCAGGGATTGCCTTTTTTATAGTAAATTATTCAAAAAATAATTTTCAACTGTCGCAAATTTTAATTACGCCAGGGATTGCCTTTTCTATAGTAAATTATTCAAAAAATAATTTTTTACTGTCGCAAATTTTAATTACGCCAGGGATTGCCTTTTCTATAGTAAATTATTCAAAAAATAATTTTTTACTGTCGCAAATTTTAATTGCGCCCGGGATTGCCTTTTCTATAGTAAATTATTCAAAAAATAGTTTTTTACTGTCGCAAATTTTAATTACGCCAGGGATTGCCTTTTCTATAGTAAATTATTCAAAAAATAATTTTTTACTGTCGCAAATTTCAAATCTGCCAGGGATTGCCTTTTCTACAGTAAATTTTGAAAAAAATAATTTTTTACTGTCGCAAATTTTAATTGCGCCAGGGATTGCCTTTTCTACAGTAAATTATTCAAAAAATAATTTTTTACTGTCGCAAATTTTAATTGCGCCAGGGATTGCCTTTTCTATAGTAAATTATTCAAAAAATAATTTTTTACTATCGCAAGTTTTAATTGCGCCAGGGATTGCCTTTTCTATAGTAAATTATTCAAAAAATAATTTTCTACTGTCGCAAATTTTAATTGCGCCAGGAATTGCCTTTTCTATAGTAAATTATTCAAAAAATAATTTTTTACTGTCGCAAATTTTAAATACGCCAGGGATTGCCTTTTCTATAGTAAATTATTCAAAAAATAATTTTTTACTATCGCAAGTTTTAATTGCGCCAGGGATTGCCCTTCTACAGTAAATTTTGCAAAAAATAATTTTTTACTGTCGCAAATTTTAATTGCGCCAGGGATTGCCTTTTCTATAGTAAACTTTTCAAAAAATAATTTTCTACTGTCGCAAATTTTAATTACGCCAGGGATTGCCTTTTCTATAGTAAATTTCTCACAAATTAATTTTTTACTGTCGCAAATTTTAAATACGCCAGGGATTGCCTTTTTTATAGTAAATTATTCAAAAAATAATTTTCAACTGTCGCAAATTTTAATTACGCCAGGGATTGCCTTTTCTATAGTAAATTATTCAAAAAATAATTTTTTACTGTCGCAAATTTTAATTACGCCAGGGATTGCCTTTTCTATAGTAAATTATTCAAAAAATAATTTTTTACTGTCGCAAATTTTAATTGCGCCAGGGATTGCCTTTTCTATAGTAAATTATTCAAAAAATAGTTTTTTACTGTCGCAAATTTTAATTACGCCAGGGATTGCCTTTTCTATAGTAAATTATTCAAAAAATAATTTTTTACTGTCGCAAATTTCAAATCCGCCAGGGATTGCCTTTTCTACAGTAAATTTTGAAAAAAATAATTTTTTACTGTCGCAAATTTTAATTGCGCCAGGGATTGCCTTTTCTACAGTAAATTATTCAAAAAATAATTTTTTACTGTCGCAAATTTTAATTGCGCCAGGGATTGCCTTTTCTATAGTAAATTATTCAAAAAATAATTTTTTACTATCGCAAGTTTTAATTGCGCCAGGGATTGCCTTTTCTATAGTAAATTATTCAAAAAATAATTTTCTACTGTCGCAAATTTTAATTTCGCCAGGGATTGCCTTTTCTATAGTAAATTATTCAAAAAATAATTTTTTACTGTCGCAAATTTTAAATACGCCAGGGATTGCCTTTTCTATAGTAAATTATTCAAAAAATAATTTTTTACTATCGCAAGTTTTAATTGCGCCAGGGATTGCCTTTCTACAGTAAATTTTGCAAAAAATAATTTTTTACTGTCGCAAATTTCAAATCCGCAGGGATTGCCTTTTCTACAGTAAATTTTGAAAAAAATAATTTTTTACTGTCGCAAATTTTAATTGCGCCAGGGATTGCCTTTTCTATAGTAAATTATTCAAAAAATAATTTTTTACTGTCGCAAATTGTAATTGCGCCAGGGATTGCCTTTTCTATAGTAAATTATTCAAAAAATAGTTTTTTACTGTCGCAAATTTTAATTACGCCAGGGATTGCCTTTTCTATAGTAAATTATTCAAGAAATAATTTTTTACTGTCGCAAATTTTAAATACGCCAGGGATTGCCTTTTCTATAGTAAATTATTCAAAAAATAATTTTTTACTGTCGAAAATTTTAAATATCCCAGGGATTGCTTTTCAATAGTAAATTTCTCACAAATTAATTTCTTACTGTCTCAAATTTTAAATACGCCAAGGATTGCCTTTTCTATAGTAAATTATTCAAAAAATAATTTTCTACTGTCGCAAATTTTAATTACGCCAGGGATTGCCTTTTCTATAGTAAATTATTCAAAAAATAATTTTTTACTGTCGCAAATTTTAAATACGCCAGGGATTGCCTTTTCTATAGTAAATTTTGCAAAAAAAATAATTTTTTACTGTCGCAAATTTTAAATATCCCAGGGATTGCCTTTTCTATAGTAAATTTCTCACAAATTAATTTTTTACTGTCGCAAATTTTAAATACGCCAGGGATTGCCTTTTCTATAGTAAATTATTCAAAAAATAATTTTCTACTGTCGCAAATTTTAAATACGCCAGGGATTGCCTTTTCTATAGTAAATTTTGCAAAAAAATAATTTTTTACTGTCGCAAATTTTAAATATCCCAGGGATTGCCTTTTCTATAGTAAATTTCTCACAAATTAATTTTTTACTGTCGCAAATTTTAAATACGCCAGGGATTGCCTTTTTTATAGTAAATTATTCAAAAAATAATTTTCAACTGTCGCAAATTTTAATTACGCCAGGGATTGCCTTTTCTATAGTAAATTATTCAAAAAATAATTTTTTACTGTCGCAAATTTTAATTACGCCAGGGATTGCCTTTTCTATAGTAAATTATTCAAAAAATAATTTTTTACTGTCGCAAATTTTAATTGCGCCCGGGATTGCCTTTTCTATAGTAAATTATTCAAAAAATAGTTTTTTACTGTCGCAAATTTTAATTACGCCAGGGATTGCCTTTTCTATAGTAAATTATTCAAAAAATAATTTTTTACTGTCGCAAATTTCAAATCCGCCAGGGATTGCCTTTTCTACAGTAAATTTTGAAAAAAATAATTTTTTACTGTCGCAAATTTTAATTGCGCCAGGGATTGCCTTTTCTATAGAAAATTATTCAAAAAATAATTTTTTACTGTCGCAAATTTTAATTGCGCCAGGGATTGCCTTTTCTATAATAAATTATTCAAAAAATAATTTTTTACTATCGCAAGTTTTAATTGCGCCAGGGATTGCCTTTTCTATAGTAAATTATTCAAAAAATAATTTTCTACTGTCGCAAATTTTAATTGCGCCAGGGATTGCCTTTTCTATAGTAAATTATTCAAAAAATAATTTTTTACTGTCGCAAATTTTAAATACGCCAGGGATTGCCTTTTCTATAGTAAATTATTCAAAAAATAATTTTTTACTATCGCAAGTTTTAATTGCGCCAGGGATTGCCTTTCTACAGTAAATTTTGCAAAAAATAATTTTTTACTGTCGCAAATTTTAATTGCGCCAGGGATTGCCTTTTCTATAGTAAACTTTTCAAAAAATAATTTTCTACTGTCGCAAATTTTAATTACGCCAGGGATTGCCTTTTCTATAGTAAATTTCTCACAAATTAATTTTTTACTGTCGCAAATTTTAAATACGCCAGGGATTGCCTTTTTTATAGTAAATTATTCAAAAAATAATTTTCAACTGTCGCAAATTTTAATTACGCCAGGGATTGCCTTTTCTATAGTAAATTATTCAAAAAATAATTTTTTACTGTCGCAAATTTTAATTACGCCAGGGATTGCCTTTTCTATAGTAAATTATTCAAAAAATAATTTTTTACTGTCGCAAATTTTAATTGCGCCAGGGATTGCCTTTTCTATAGTAAATTATTCAAAAAATAGTTTTTTACTGTCGCAAATTTTAATTACGCCAGGGATTGCCTTTTCTATAGTAAATTATTCAAAAAATAATTTTTTACTGTCGCAAATTTCAAATCCGCCAGGGATTGCCTTTTCTACAGTAAATTTTGAAAAAAATAATTTTTTACTGTCGCAAATTTTAATTGCGCCAGGGATTGCCTTTTCCACAGTAAATTATTCAAAAAATAATTTTTTACTGTCGCAAATTTTAATTGCGCCAGGGATTGCCTTTTCTATAGTAAATTATTCAAAAAATAATTTTTTACTATCGCAAGTTTTAATTGCGCCAGGGATTGCCTTTTCTATAGTAAATTATTCAAAAAATAATTTTCTACTGTCGCAAATTTTAATTTCGCCAGGGATTGCCTTTTCTATAGTAAATTATTCAAAAAATAATTTTTTACTGTCGCAAATTTTAAATACGCCAGGGATTGCCTTTTCTATAGTAAATTATTCAAAAAATAATTTTTTACTATCGCAAGTTTTAATTGCGCCAGGGATTGCCTTTCTACAGTAAATTTTGCAAAAAATAATTTTTTACTGTCGCAAATTTCAAATCCGCAGGGATTGCCTTTTCTACAGTAAATTTTGAAAAAAATAATTTTTTACTGTCGCAAATTTTAATTGCGCCAGGGATTGCCTTTTCTATAGTAAATTATTCAAAAAATAATTTTTTACTGTCGCAAATTGTAATTGCGCCAGGGATTGCCTTTTCTATAGTAAATTATTCAAAAAATAGTTTTTTACTGTCGCAAATTTTAATTACGCCAGGGATTGCCTTTTCTATAGTAAATTATTCAAAAAATAATTTTTTACTGTCGCAAATTTTAATTGCGCCAGGGATTGCCTTTTCTATAGTAAATTATTCAAAAAACAGTTTTTTACTGTCGCAAATTTTAATTACGCCAGGGATTGCCTTTTCTATAGTAAATTATTCAAAAAATAATTTTTTACTGTCGCAAATTTCAAATCCGCCAGGGATTGCCTTTTCTACAGTAAATTTTGAAAAAAATAATTTTTTACTGTCGCAAATTTTAATTGCGCCAGGGATTGCCTTTTCTACAGTAAATTATTCAAAAAATAATTTTTTTACTGTCGCAAATTTTAATTGCGCCAGGGATTGCCTTTTCTATAGTAAATTATTCAAAAAATAATTTTTTACTATCGCAAGTTTTAATTGCGCCAGGGATTGCCTTTTCTATAGTAAATTATTCAAAAAATAATTTTCTACTGTCGCAAATTTTAATTGTGCCAGGGATTGCCTTTTCTATAGTAAATTATTCAAAAAATAATTTTTTACTGTCGCAAATTTTAAATACGCCAGGGATTGCCTTTTCTATAGTAAATTATTCAAAAAATAATTTTTTACTATCGCAAGTTTTAATTACGCCAGGGATTGCCTTTCTACAGTAAATTTTGCAAAAAATAATTTTTTTACTGTCGCAAATTTTAATTGCGCCAGGGATTGCCTTTTCTATAGTAAACTTTTCAAAAAATAATTTTCTACTGTCGCAAATTTTAATTACGCCAGGGATTGCCTTTTCTATAGTAAATTTCTCACAAATTAATTTTTTACTGTCGCAAATTTTAAATACGCCAGGGATTGCCTTTTCTATAGTAAATTATTCAAAAAATAATTTTCTACTGTCGCAAATTGTAATTGCGCCAGGGATTGCCTTTTCTATAGTAAATTATTCAAAAAATAATTTTATACTGTCGCAAATTTTAAGTGCGCCAGGGATTGCCTTTTCTATAGTAAATTATTCAAAAAATAATTTTTTACTGTCGCAAATTTTAAGTGCGCCAGGGATTGCCTTTTCTATAGTAAATTTTGCAAAAAATAATTTTTACTGTCGCAAATTTTAATTGCGCCAGGGATTGCCTTTTCTATAGTAAATTATTCAAAAAATAATTTTCAACTGTCGCAAATTGTAATTGCGCCAGGGATTGCCTTTTCTATAGTAAATTATTCAAAAAATAATTTTTTACTGTCGCAAATTTTAATTACGCCAGGGATTGCCTTTTCTATAGTAAATTATTCAAAAAATAATTTTATACTGTCGCAAATTTTAAATACGCCAGGGATTGCCTTTTCTATAGTAAATTATTCAAAAAATAATTTTTTACTATCGCAAGTTTTAATTGCGCCAGGGATTGCCTTTTCTATAGTAAATTATTCAAAAAATAATTTTCTACTGTCGCAAATTTTAATTACGCCAGGGATTGCCTTTTCTATAGTAAATTATTCAAAAAATAATCTTCAACTTTCGCAAATTTTAATTACGCCAGGGATTGCCTTTTCTATAGTAAATTATTCAAAAAATAATTTTTTACTGTCGCAAATTGTAATTGCGCCAGGGATTGCCTTTTCTATAGTAAATTATTCAAAAAATAATTTTTACTGTCGCAAATTTTAAATATCCCAGGGATTGCCTTTTCTATAGTAAATTTCTCACAAATTAATTTCTTACTGTCGCAAATTTTAAATACGCCAGGGATTGCCTTTTCTATAGTAAATTATTCAAAAAATAATTTTCTACTGTCGCAAATTTTATTTACGCCAGGCATTGCCTTTTCTATAGTAAATTATTCAAGAAATAATTTTTTACTGTCGCAAATTTTAAATACGCCAGGGTTTGCCTTTTCTATAGTAAATTTTGCAAAAAAATAATTTTTTACTGTCGCAAATTTTAAATATCCCAGGGATTGCCTTTTTTATAGTAAATTTCTCACAAATTAATTTTTTACTGTCGCAAATTTTAAATACGCCAGGGATTGATTGCCTTTTCTATAGTAAATTATTCAAAAAATAATTTCTTACTGCCGCAAATTTTAAATACGCCAGGGATTGCCTTTTCTATAGTAAATTATTAAAAAAATAATTTTTTACTGTCGCAAATTTTTATTACGCCAGGGATTGCCTTTTCTATAGTAAATTATTCAAAAAATAATTTTATACTGTCGCAAATTTTAAGTGCGCCAGGGATTGCCTTTGCTATAGTAAATTATTCAAAAAATAATTTTATACTATCGTAAATTTTAATTACGCCAGGGATTGCCTTTTCTATAGTAAATTATTCAAAAAATAATTTTTACTATCGCAAGTTTTAATTGCGCCAGGGATTGCCTTTTCTACAGTAAATTTTGCAAAAAATAATTTTTTACTGTCGCAAATTTTAATTGCGCCAGGGATTGCCTTTTCTATAGTAAACTTTTCAAAAAATAATTTTCTACTGTCGCAAATTTTAATTGCGCCAGGGATTGCCTTTCTACAGTAAATTTTTCAAAAAATAATTTTTTACTGTCGCAAATTGTAATTGGGCCAGGGATTACCTTTTCTATAGTAAATTTTTCAAAAAATAATTTTTTACTGTCGCAAATTTTAACTGCGCCAGGGATTGACTTTTGTATAGTAAATTATTCAAAAAATAATTTTCTACTGTCGCAAATTTTAATTACGCCAGGGATTGCCTTTTCTATAGTAAATTATACAAAAAATAATTTTTTACTGTCGCAAATTTTAAGTGCGCCAGGGATTGCCTTTTCTATAGTAAATTATTCAAAAAATAATTTGTTACTGTCGCAAATTTTAAGTGCGCCAGGAATTGCCTTTTCTATAGTAAATTATTCAAAAAATAATTTTTTACTGTCGCAAATTTTAATTGCGCCAGGGATTGCCTTTTCTATAGTAAATTATTCAAAAAATAATTTTTTACTGTCACAAATTTTAATTGCGCCAGGGATTGCCTTTTCTATAGTAAATTATTCAAAAAATAATTTTTTACTGTCGCAAATTGTAATTGCGCCAGGGATTACCTTTTCTATAGTAAATTTTTCAAAAAATAATTTTTTACTGTCGCAAATTTTAATTACGCCAGGGATTGCCTTTTCTATAGTAAATTATTCAAAAAATAATTTTCTACTGTCGCAAATTTTAATTACGGCAGGGATTGCCTTTTCTATAGTAAATTATTCAAAAAATAATTTTATACTGTCGCAAATTTTAATTACGCCAGGGATTGCCTTTTCTATAGTAAATTTTGCAAAAAATAATTTTTTACTGTCGCAAATTTTAATTGCGCCAGGGATTGCCTTTTCTACAGTAAATTATTCAAAAAATAATTTTTTACTGTCGCAAATTTTAAATACGCCAGGGATTGCCTTTTCTATAGTAAATTTTGCAAAAAAATAATTTTTTACTGTCGCAAATTTTAAATATCCCAGGGATTGCCTTTTCTATAGTAAATTTCTCACAAATTAATTTCTTACTGTCGCAAATTTTAAATACGCCAGGGATTGCCTTTTCTATAGTAAATTATTCAAAAAATAATTTTTTACTGTCGGAAATTTTAAGTGCGCCAGGGATTGCCTTTTCTATAGTAAATTATTCAAAAAATAATTTTCAACTGTCGCAAATTTTAATTACGCCAGGGATTGCCTTTTCTATAGTAAATTATTCAAAAAATAATTTTTTACTGTCGCAAATTTTAATTACGCCAGGGATTGCCTTTTCTATAGTAAATTATTCAAAAAATAATTTTTTACTGTCGCAAATTTTAATTGCGCCAGGGATTGCCTTTTCTATAGTAAATTATTCAAAAAATAATTTTTTACTGTCGCAAATTTTAATTACGCCAGGGATTGCCTTTTCTATAGTAAATTATTCAAAAAATAATTTTTTTACTGTCGCAAATTTTAATTACGCCAGGGATTGCCTTTTCTATAGTAAATTAATCAAAAAATAATTTTTTACTCTCGCAAATTTCAATTGCGTCAGGTAAATTTTTCACTAATTAATTTTTACTGTCACAAATTTTAAATACGCCAGGGATTGCCTTTTCTATAGTAAATCATTCAACAAATAATTTTTTACTGTCGCAAATTTTAAATATCCCAGGGATTGCCTTTTCTATAGTAAATTTCTCACAAATTAATTTCTTACTGTCGCAAATTTTAAAAACGCCAGGGATTGCCTTTTCTATAGTAAATTATTCAAAAAATAATTTTCTACTGTCGCAAATTTTAATTACGCCAGGGATTGCCTATTCTATAGTAAATTATTCAAAAAATAATTTTTTACTGTCGCAAATTTTAATTGCGCCAGGGATTGCCTTTTCTATAGTAAATTATTCAAAAAATAATTTTTTACTGTCGCAAATTTTATTGCGCCAGGGATTGCCTTTTCTATAGTAAATTATTCAAAAAATAATTTTTTACTGTCGCAAATTTTAATTGCGCCAGGGATTGCCTTTTCTATAGTAAATTATTCAAAAAATTATTTTTTACTGTCGCAAATTTTAATTGCGCCAAGGATTGCCTTTCTATAGTAAATTTTTCAAAAAATAATTTTTTACTGTCGCAAATTGTAATTGCGCCAGGCATTACCTTTTCTATAGTAAATTTTTCAAAAATAATTTTTTACTGTCGCAAATTTTAATTACGCCAGGGATTGCCTTTTCTATAGTAAATTTTGCAAAAAATAATTTTTTACTGTCCCAAATTTTAATTGCGCCAGGGATTGCCTTTTCTACAGTAAATTATTCAAAAAATAATTTTTTACTGTCGCAAATTTTAAATACGCCAGGGATTGCCTTTTCTATAGTAAATTTTGCAAAAAAATAATTTTTTACTGTCGCAAATTTTAAATATCCCAGGGATTGCCTTTTCTATAGTAAATTTCTCACAAATTAATTTCTTACTGTCGCAAATTTTAAATACGCCAGGGATTGCCTTTTCTATAGTAAATTATTCAAAAAATAATTTTTTACTGTCGGAAATTTTAAGTGCGCCAGGGATTGCCTTTTCTATAGTAAATTATTCAAAAAATAATTTTCAACTGTCGCAAATTTTAATTACGCCAGGGATTGCCTTTTCTATAGTAAATTATTCAAAAAATAATTTTTTACTGTCGCAAATTTTAATTACGCCAGGGATTGCCTTTTCTATAGTAAATTATTCAAAAAATAATTTTTTACTGTCGCAAATTTTAATTGCGCCAGGGATTGCCTTTTCTATAGTAAATTATTCAAAAAATAATTTTTTATTGTCGCAAATTTTAATTACGCCAGGGATTGCCTTTTCTATAGTAAATTATTCAAAAAATATTTTTTTACTGTCGCAAATTTCAAATCCGCCAGGGATTGCCTATTCTACAGTAAATTTTGCAAAAAATAATTTTTTACTGTCGCAAATTTTAGTTGCGCCAAGGATTGCCTTTTCTATAGTAAATTATTCAAAAAATAATTTTTTACTGTCGAAAATTTTAAATATCCCAGGGATTTCCTTTTCAATAGTAAATTTCTCACAAATTAATTTCTTACTGTCTCAAATTTTAAATACGCCAGGGATTGCCTTTTCTATAGTAAATTATTCAAAAAATAATTTTCTACTGTCGCAAATTTTAATTACGCCAGGGATTGCCTTTTCTATAGTAAATTATTCAAAAAATAATTTTTTACTGTCGCAAATTTTAAATACGCCAGGGATTGCCTTTTCTATAGTAAATTTTGCAAAAAAAATATTTTTTTACTGTCGCAAATTTTAAATATCCCAGGGATTGCCTTTTCTATAGTAAATTTCTCACAAATTAATTTTTTACTGTCGCAAATTTTAAATACGCCAGGGATTGCCTTTTCTATAGTAAATTATTCAAAAAATAATTTTCTACTGTCGCAAATTTTAAATACGCCAGGGATTGCCTTTTCTATAGTAAATTTTGCAAAAAAATAATTTTTTACTGTAGCAAATTTTAAATATCCCAGGGATTGCCTTTTCTATAGTAAATTTCTCACAAATTAATTTTTTACTGTCGCAAATTTTAAATACGCCAGGGATTGCCTCTTTTATAGTAAATTATTCAAAAAATAATTTTCAACTGTCGCAAATTTTAATTACGCCAGGGATTGCCTTTTCTATAGTAAATTATTCAAAAAATAATTTTTTACTGTCGCAAATTTTAATTACGCCAGGGATTGCCTTTTCTATAGTAAATTATTCAAAAAATAATTTTTTACTGTCGCAAATTTTAATTGCGCCAGGGATTGCCTTTTATATAGTAAATTATTCAAAAAATAGTTTTTTACTGTCGCAAATTTTAATTACGCCAGGGATTGCCTTTTCTATAGTAAATTATTCAAAAAATAATTTTTTACTGTCGCAAATTTCAAATCCGCCAGGGATTGCATTTTCTACAGTAAATTTTGAAAAAAATAATTTTTTACTGTCGCAAATTTTAATTGCGCCAGGGATTGCCTTTTCTACAGTAAATTATTCAAAAAATAATTTTTTACTGTCGCAAATTTTAATTGCGCCAGGGATTGCCTTTTCTATAGTAAATTATTCAAAAAATAATTTTTTACTATCGCAAGTTTTAATTGCGCCAGGGATTGCCTTTTCTATAGTAAATTATTCAAAAAATAATTTTCTACTGTCGCAAATTTTAATTGCGCCAGGGATTGCCTTTTCTATAGTAAATTATTCAAAAAATAATTTTTTACTGTCGCAAATTTTAAATACGCCAGGGATTGCCTTTTCTATAGTAAATTATTCAAAAAATAATTTTTTACTATCGCAAGTTTTAATTGCGCCAGGGATTGCCTTTCTACAGTAAATTTTGCAAAAAATAATTTTTTACTGTCGCAAATTTTAATTGCGCCAGGGATTGCCTTTTCTATAGTAAACTTTTCAAAAAATAATTTTCTACTGTCGCAAATTTTAATTACGCCAGGGATTGCCTTTTCTATAGTAAATTTCTCACAAATTAATTTTTTACTGTCGCAAATTTTAAATACGCCAGGGATTGCCTTTTCTATAGTAAATTATTCAAAAAATAATTTTCTACTGTCGCAAATTGTAATTGCGCCAGGGATTGCCTTTTCTATAGTAAATTATTCAAAAAATAATTTTCTACTGTCGCAAATTTTAATTACGCCAGGGATTGCCTTTTCTATAGTAAATTATTCAAAAAATAATTTTCAACTTTCGCAAATTTTAATTACGCCAGGGATTGCCTTTTCTATAGTAAATTATTCAAAAAATAATTTTTTACTGTCGCAAATTGTTATTGCGCCAGGGATTGCCTTTTCTATAGTAAATTATTCAAAAAATAATTTTTTACTGTCGCAAATTTTAAATATCCCAGGGATTGCCTTTTCTATAGTAAATTTCTCACAAATTAATTTCTTACTGTCGCAAATTTTAAATACGCCAGGGATGGCCTTTTCTATAGTAAATTATTCAAAAAATAATTTTCTACTGTCGCAAATTTTATTTACGCCAGGCATTGCCTTTTCTATAGTAAATTTTGCAAAAAAATAATTTTTTACTGTAGCAAATTTTAAATATCCCAGGGATTGCCTTTTCTATAGTAAATTTCTCACAAATTAATTTTTTACTGTCGCAAATTTTAAATACGCCAGGGATTGCCTCTTTTATAGTAAATAATTCAAAAAATAATTTTCAACTGTCGCAAATTTTAATTACGCCAGGGATTGCCTTTTCTATAGTAAATTATTCAAAAAATAATTTTTTACTGTCGCAAATTTTAATTACGCCAGGGATTGCCTTTTCTATAGTAAATTATTCAAAAAATAATTTTTTACTGTCGCAAATTTTAATTGCGCCAGGGATTGCCTTTTATATAGTAAATTATTCAAAAAATAGTTTTTTACTGTCGCAAATTTTAATTACGCCAGGGATTGCCTTTTCTATAGTAAATTATTCAAAAAATAATTTTTTACTGTCGCAAATTTCAAATCCGCCAGGGATTGCATTTTCTACAGTAAATTTTGAAAAAAATAATTTTTTACTGTCGCAAATTTTAATTGCGCCAGGGATTGCCTTTTCTACAGTAAATTATTCAAAAAATAATTTTTTACTGTCGCAAATTTTAATTGCGCCAGGGATTGCCTTTTCTATAGTAAATTATTCAAAAAATAATTTTTTACTATCGCAAGTTTTAATTGCGCCAGGGATTGCCTTTTCTATAGTAAATTATTCAAAAAATAATTTTCTACTGTAGCAAATTTTAATTGCGCCAGGGATTGCCTTTTCTATAGTAAATTATTCAAAAAATAATTTTTTACTGTCGCAAATTTTAAATACGCCAGGGATTGCCTTTTCTATAGTAAATTATTCAAAAAATAATTTTTTACTATCGCAAGTTTTAATTGCGCCAGGGATTGCCTTTCTACAGTAAATTTTGCAAAAAATAATTTTTTACTGTCGCAAATTTTAATTGCGCCAGGGATTGCCTTTTCTATAGTAAACTTTTCAAAAAATAATTTTCTACTGTCGCAAATTTTAATTACGCCAGGGATTGCCTTTTCTATAGTAAATTTCTCACAAATTAATTTTTTACTGTCGCAAATTTTAAATACGCCAGGGATTGCCTTTTCTATAGTAAATTATTCAAAAAATAATTTTCTACTGTCGCAAATTGTAATTGCGCCAGGGATTGCCTTTTCTATAGTAAATTATTCAAAAAATAATTTTATACTGTCGCAAATTTTAAGTGCGCCAGGGATTGCCTTTTCTATAGTAAATTATTCGAAAAATAATTTTTTACTGTCGCAAATTTTAAGTGCGCCAGGGATTGCCTTTTCTATAGTAAATTTTGCAAAAAATAATTTTTTACTGTCGCAAATTTTAATTGCGCCAGGGATTGCCTTTTCTATAGTAAATTATTCAAAAAATAATTTTCAACTGTCGCAAATTGTAATTGCGCCAGGGATTGCCTTTTCTATAGTAAATTATTCAAAAAATAATTTTTTACTGTCGCAAATTTTAATTACGCCAGGGATTGCCTTTTCTATAGTAAATTATTCAAAAAATAATTTTCTACTGTCGCAAATTTTAAATACGCCAGGGATTGCCTTTTCTATAGTAAATTATTCAAAAAATAATTTTTTACTATCGCAAGTTTTAATTGCGCCAGGGATTGCCTTTTCTATAGTAAATTATTCAAAAAATAATTTTCTACTGTCGCAAATTTTAATTACGCCAGGGATTGCCTTTTCTATAGTAAATTATTCAAAAAATAATTTTCAACTTTCGCAAATTTTAATTACGCCAGGGATTGCCTTTTCTATAGTAAATTATTCAAAAAATAATTTTTTACTGTCGCAAATTGTTATTGCGCCAGGGATTGCCTTTTCTATAGTAAATTATTCAAAAAATAATTTTTTACTGTCGCAAATTTTAAATATCCCAGGGATTGCCTTTTCTATAGTAAATTTCTCACAAATTAATTTCTTACTGTCGCAAATTTTAAATACGCCAGGGATGGCCTTTTCTATAGTAAATTATTCAAAAAATAATTTTCTACTGTCGCAAATTTTATTTACGCCAGGCATTGCCTTTTCTATAGTAAATTTTGCAAAAAAATAATTTTTTACTGTAGCAAATTTTAAATATCCCAGGGATTGCCTTTTCTATAGTAAATTTCTCACAAATTAATTTTTTACTGTCGCAAATTTTAAATACGCCAGGGATTGCCTCTTTTATAGTAAATTATTCAAAAAATAATTTTCAACTGTCGCAAATTTTAATTACGCCAGGGATTGCCTTTTCTATAGTAAATTATTCAAAAAATAATTTTTTACTGTCGCAAATTTTAATTACGCCAGGGATTGCCTTTTCTATAGTAAATTATTCAAAAAATAATTTTTTACTGTCGCAAATTTTAATTGCGCCAGGGATTGCCTTTTATATAGTAAATTATTCAAAAAATAGTTTTTTACTGTCGCAAATTTTAATTACGCCAGGGATTGCCTTTTCTATAGTAAATTATTCAAAAAATAATTTTTTACTGTCGCAAATTTCAAATCCGCCAGGGATTGCATTTTCTACAGTAAATTTTGAAAAAAATAATTTTTTACTGTCGCAAATTTTAATTGCGCCAGGGATTGCCTTTTCTACAGTAAATTATTCAAAAAATAATTTTTTACTGTCGCAAATTTTAATTGCGCCAGGGATTGCCTTTTCTATAGTAAATTATTCAAAAAATAATTTTTTACTATCGCAAGTTTTAATTGTGCCAGGGATTGCCTTTTCTATAGTAAATTATTCAAAAAATAATTTTCTACTGTCACAAATTTTAATTGCGCCAGGGATTGCCTTTTCTATAGTAAATTATTCAAAAAATAATTTTTTACTGTCGCAAATTTTAAATACGCCAGGGATTGCCTTTTCTATAGTAAATTATTCAAAAAATAATTTTTTACTATCGCAAGTTTTAATTGCGCCAAGGATTGCCTTTCTACAGTAAATTTTGCAAAAAATAATTTTTTACTGTCGCAAATTTTAATTGCGCCAGGGATTGCCTTTTCTATAGTAAACTTTTCAAAAAATAATTTTCTACTGTCGCAAATTTTAATTACGCCAGGGATTGCCTTTTCTATAGTAAATTTCTCACAAATTAATTTTTTACTGTCGCAAATTTTAAATACGCCAGGGATTGCCTTTTCTATAGTAAATTATTCAAAAAATAATTTTCTACTGTCGCAAATTGTAATTGCGCCAGGGATTGCCTTTTCTATAGTAAATTATTCAAAAAATAATTTTATACTGTCGCAAATTTTAAGTGCGCCAGGGATTGCCTATTCTATAGTAAATTATTCGAAAAATAATTTTTTACTGTCGCAAATTTTAAGTGCGCCAGGGATTGCCTTTTCTATAGTAAATTTTGCAAAAAATAATTTTTTACTGTCGCAAATTTTAATTGCGCCAGGGATTGCCTTTTCTATAGTAAATTATTCAAAAAATAATTTTCAACTGTCGCAAATTGTAATTGCGCCAGGGATTGCCTTTTCTATAGTAAATTATTCAAAAAATAATTTTTTACTGTCGCAAATTTTAATTACGCCAGGGATTGCCTTTTCTATAGTAAATTATTCAAAAAATAATTTTCTACTGTCGCAAATTTTAAATACGCCAGGGATTGCCTTTTCTATAGTAAATTATTCAAAAAATAATTTTTTACTATCGCAAGTTTTAATTGCGCCAGGGATTGCCTTTTCTATAGTAAATTATTCAAAAAATAATTTTCTACTGTCGCAAATTTTAATTACGCCAGGGATTGCCTTTTCTATAGTAAATTATTCAAAAAATAATTTTCAACTTTCGCAAATTTTAATTACGCCAGGGATTGCCTTTTCTATAGTAAATTATTCAAAAAATAATTTTTTACTGTCGCAAATTGTTATTGCGCCAGGGATTGCCTTTTCTATAGTAAATTATTCAAAAAATAATTTTTTACTGTCGCAAATTTTAAATATCCCAGGGATTGCCTTTTCTATAGTAAATTTCTCACAAATTAATTTCTTACTGTCGCAAATTTTAAATACGCCAGGGATTGCCTTTTCTATAGTAAATTATTCAAAAAATAATTTTTTACTATCGCAAGTTTTAATTGCGCCAGGGATTGCCTTTTCTATAGTAAATTATTCAAAAAATAATTTTCTACTGTCGCAAATTTTAATTACGCCAGGGATTGCCTTTTCTATAGTAAATTATTCAAAAAATAATTTTCTACTGTCGCAAATTTTATTTACGCCAGGCATTGCCTTTTCTATAGTAAATTATTCAAGAAATAATTTTTTACTGTCGCAAATTTTAAATACGCCAGGGATTGCCTTTTCTATAGTAAATTATTCAAAAAATAATTTTTTACTGTCGAAAATTTTAAATATCCCAGGGATTGCCTTTTCAATAGTAAATTTCTCACAAATTAATTTCTTACTGTCTCAAATTTTAAATACGCCAGGGATTGCCTTTTCTATAGTAAATTATTCAAAAAATAATTTTCTACTGTCGCAAATTTTAATTACGCCAGGGATTGCCTTTTCTATAGTAAATTATTCAAAAAATAATTTTTTACTGTCGCAAATTTTAAATACGCCAGGGATTGCCTTTTCATATATAGTAACGAGTGATGAGTGAAAAAATTGAAAAAGTTTTTGGTACTAAAACTTTTTTAATTACTGTTGGATTTTTATAAAAATTTCATATTTCAATTAAATATATATTCAAATTTACTCCATTCTATAAATGGGTATGAAATTCGAATTCGAAAATTACTTTTATTATGGTTAAAGTTGGACATTTTCGAATTTGAATAACTTTTATTTGAATCGTACGATTTTTTAATTATAGCACTTTTTTGATAGAACTTTTTATTCTAAACTCATTTTTTCAAGTTTCAGTTCATTTGGACATTTGGGTGGGGAGAAAAATAGGGTGGGGGGTATTTTCGATATTAACTCTAACTCGAGTAATTTAAGGAGTAGGTGGATAAAATTTTGATAGCTCATAGATCTTTTAATAAGCTATCTTTTGGTTTTCGAAAATATTCGAAATTCGAAATAGATTTCGAAATTCAAGCAGTTTTTCATCATTTCAGATTTTCACTTATTTCTCAACTTCCTGAGGGTCTAGCGGGATGATTTAAGATTTGTTCGAAAGCCTATGAGCGTGGCTATCAAATATCAAAAATTTAGAAAAACAATTTCTTCGAAACGCCCACAAAAGGGCGGAACGTGGGGCAATGCCGTTTTCTTTAAATCGCTCTAGATTCCGCAGTTTTTTTCACAGGGGGATGAAATTTCTTGCATACATTCACTTTATAATTTACCATAGAATGATATTATTTTTTTTTCAAATTTCGAAAATTTTTCATCTAAACTTTATGATTTTCGAAAAACGTAAGGGTCACTTGCCCGGCCGATTACAAGTGAAATTCCAACTCCACTAGGTCAAGTGGGGTATCGTTGGAAAGAGAACACTTCAAAATTTTCAAATCTGAGATTTCACCCCCCTCCACCCTTCTTTGTGGGTGGGGGTAGGTAAAACGTAACATAAAATGTTAGAGGGTGTAGCGGGGGAGGGGGGTATCCGAGGAAAATTTTTAGTGTGCCAAATGAAAGATCCCTTCGAGGACTATCGATTTGTCTACTAATATCGCTTAAGGGTGGTACTGGGTTGATTTAACAGGGTATTCAATTTTCATCTACCCGCTGTTTTTTCACACCCCCAAAATCTGGGATTATGGTCAGTTGGATCCTTTTTTCGCCGAAGCCATCCAAAAGAATGAAATAAACCAAATCATTATCGAAAGATAACACCTTCATGGTTGTAAGTAGCTATGTCTAATCAAAATCGGGATAGTTTTGTGAAAACTGTGAACAAGGGAAGTTCACCCTTTGAATCTAAACTAAAACTAGCTCTGGAGGGGTGAGGGGGCGACGGATTAAAAAAATAACTTCAGATTTGTCTTTAGTTCGATAAAAGGATTAAAGTTATGAAAAAAAAATTAGGGGTGGGGGGGATTTTCTGGGGTGGGGGTAGTTACCCCACCCCTGCAAGCCCCAAATATGGCATGTGGGGTGTCTAATTAAAGCCCCCGCTGAGCTCTATCGAATAGCGTATTTCACATTTCAATCCGAAATACTTCGTAGTGTATTTTTTACACCCTTTTACATTTTACCTGAAAACCACTTTTTCACTTTGTCGGACCCTGCATCATAACGGATGCCCGTAGAGAAAAAATTTTACATTCAAATTAAAGATAACAAAATTCTCTATATACTAGAATGTTTTCATTTCTAATTTGAGACATTTTCTCACTCAGCTTTTACTCCCGAAGTTCAAAGTTTTTCCTCATCTGGGTCCCATATACCCCATTCCTACATATGAGTTATTTTTTCAATTTTTTTTTCAATCATAGGCATAAGTGTTCAATTACAAAACTTTTTCATCTTTACAAAAAAATTCCTCCGAAGCACCGTTATTCCGTTATACAGTTTTACATATTTCCACGGCAAAAAACCGCAAAAAATGCTGTAAAACGAGGTCGTTCTACTATTATTAAGTTTTCTCCTAAACTATTAGCTCGATCGGAAAACTAATTACATTTAACTTTATGGGACAAAATGTAGATTCGATTTCATACTACAAACAGCCTCTATCGTTTATATTTAAAAATTTTATAGCATCTCATTTGTGGTGGAAGACGACCAAATTGACCATTTTACGGGTTATTTTAAAAAAATTCAAAATTTCTTCACACACCAAAGTCGATCGTTTTCTGTAAGTATTAGATCAATTTCAATCATTCCTTTTTCACAATATAGCTAAGATATGTGGCATTACGGGGGGTGTAAATTTAACGGTTGGTTTGAACTGGTTGTGGGGGGGTGGAGATAAAAACGGTAAAATATTTGGATTAAAAAAAAAAAAAAAATTCAAATCATTTTTTTAGTAATGCAAATTTCAAGGAGGGCTCAACAGGGGTAGTTAATTACAACCCCTATTTATCCTAAAAATAAATCATTTTACTAAACCCAGATCCGATTCTAATTACCGATTCGCCGATGAGTTTTGTATGATACTATTTTTCATCGGTCATTACATTACATTCAGCGCCATCTTTTTTTTATATCCTGCAACAATTAAGCCACTTTTTTCGCTTAATGTTATCTCTAATTTGTTAGCTTTCATCTAAAAAAAACTACAAGTCATTATTCAAAGTAAATTACGAATAACTAACCAAATAAATTTGTATGGTTCGCTAAATTAGTTTCAAATTAGATTCGTTTCTCATTTATATACGTATGATTGAAATGTTTTAATTTTAACGGAACTTATAGCAATCGTATAACTCCCGTTATAAATGTAAAAGTAGTATACTACTGTCCTTAATTTGTTGTATTTTTTTCAAAACTATCCGACTAACGGTTTAAAATATTGTTTCATTATGTCATTTAATTTCCATGCTCATATTAAGGAATTAAATGGAATTAATTAAAAATCCCGTTATATTTTAATTAATATGCAAATTTTTTTAGCTTAATTTTTATTACGATTTTTTTCTGATTTTTTGAGCATATTTTCAAACTCCTCCGACATACTTTACGAAATATCAAAATTTCGAGCCCCAAATTTTAGTCCGGAAAATTAATTTGGAAATTTCGTTCCATGAAATAACAGTTATTCAAATTTTTAATTTTTTTCTTTAAAGAGGATCATAAAAGGATTGTCTATACCGAATTTCAGTATTCCCAGATTTTATTTTCCTATTAAAAAAAATTTAAATGTCCTGGAAAGGTAGCGTCCATTAGACGCCTCCTGGTGGCGCCCACAGAAAGCAACTGGACCGTCTATTTCAAGAAATCGCTTTCGACATTCCTGCTTAATGGTTTAAAATTTATTTGAGCCAATTCGCTTACTTCCTTCAAATTCTACAAGCATTTAAGTTCGACAAGTCCAGCCAAGATTGGCAAAATCAAGCATTTTCTAAGGGGTTTGCCCATCAAAAAATCTCAAAAAATAACGATTTCATTTTTCGAACATATCCCAACAAGTAGGGGCTCATTGGAAAGGTCTCGATGAGTAGATTACAGAAATAACAAAAATTTCCCCCCTCCCCCAATTTTTGGGGGGATTTAGGACGAAAAACAGTTATTTTTGCAGTCTGCGCTTCCTAGCGGCGCCCCGTTGAACTACAGGGAGTTGCATTGCAGAAAAGCATTATAGCTACTTATCTCCTTTAATTTCTAAAATTTATTTGAAGTCATTACCTCTTATCATTCAGGAGATATCGAATTTCAAAGTATTCAAGTCCCTGCATTTTGTAAGGGGTTTGCCTATCAAATCTGAAACAATCACGATTCATTTTTAAGCGTCGCGTCGGTAGGTATAGCTTTGATATCGAACACAATTCGATTTAAATTAATATTTATAGTCCGAAGTATATAAGTAAGTTTGGCTCGGTCAGTAGAGCGGTAGGACAAAAAGTCTTCGAGTAAGGGCGCGAGTATGGGTTCGATTGCGGTAGATTTTTTTGCTTATTTTTTTTAATTTTTTTTTTTTTTATATATGACGGGTTTATTCCTAAAGTGAACCAACTCCACTTTTATAACTGATAGTAATATTAATTAGAGTTGGTCCGTTGTGATTTTATTTACTATTTTTATGAAAAAGGCCGTCTGCTTACTTTCAGCGCTCTAAGTGAACTATGTCTATAAAAAAAATCGTATACAAAATTTCAGCTCACGGCGTAGATGCATTCTCAGGCAATCTCCAAATATATAGCGAAAAACTCAATTTTTGAAGGCAGCCCCATGAAAGAGATACCCGATTTAACTTAACTTTTTGTTTTTTTTTATAGCCAGTGTGCAAAATTTCAACTCTCGAAGTACACGCATTCTCAAGTTATCGATATCCGATAAACGGACAGATGGACAAACGGGCGGACAAACATACAAACATCAATTATGCTTGAGTGTTCAATCCATTTTGCTCTGTCATCATTAGGCCTGAATTACAATTGCGACTGATCAGTCGGGAAATGCATATGGTAAGATACAATTGCAACTTCGACTTCGACTGCGAATGCTACTGAAACAAAACTGTGTTCAAAGTGCAAAGGTGGTGCTGGCTGTGGTCAACAACTTCAGTTCAATCACAGAAGTCGGAACTTCTGGTTTGTTCAAGCAGTTTCAAGCTTTAATTTAATTACAAATTTCATCTCAGCGTTGACTTCGACTGAGCGTATTGTCATTTCCGTATAGGAAAGAATGGCATGAGTTTTATAGTTTTCTCTTTCGCGCTATGGCAGAGTTGGAGCTACCAACAACAACAAAATCGCTTACTGCACGTTTTCGTTTTTCATGTTTTTATGTTGGCTGCAGATGCTATCACCGCAGGAAGAATAAAGTAAAGATAGCGTTTACCATGCTCCGTCTCTCTTGCCCATATACACGATTCAGGTAAAAATAACCTTTTGAAAATTAAAGTCGGAATGAGTTTAATTTCTTATAAAAGTGTTTATAAGCGATTAAATTATCACTTGAACACGAGAAATAAATTTTCTTAATTTTATTCGATTTTCGGGTGTAAGATTTCATCTGTTTGGTTGTGTTTTATATGTTTTAATGTAATAAATTTTGCTCAAACTCTGACATACAGAAAAACAATATTTTTTGTGCCACATGAAATAGCAAATCGGTCGATGTGGCCCAAATTATATTAAATATTTGTATGAAATACATGTGTGTATGTGTGCACAATTTCACCATTCTAAGTGAACTATATTTACAAAAATATCGTATACAAAATGTCAGCTCACTACGTCGATGCGTTCTCAGACAGTGTTTAAATACAAGCTATATAGAATAAAAGTTATTCCGATTAAAATTTTGGCACATTTTCTGTGACGTAACTTCGTCACTAATGAATATAAATTTTTATAGGAATACAGAGATAGCGCAGAGAAATGGCACGAAATGGCGAACTTAGAATATATAGAAAACAGGAATGGGTGAATCGTGTATAATTCGTGTACATGAGCGTAATTTTTCAAGAGCAGGGCATCATACGTAGGAGTAAGTGAGATGCGAGAGACCAAACTGAGCCATGATTGTCAAATGTGTTGTGTTGTTTTGAGAACAGGTTTACTCCATTTAAAAGTCTTTTGAGAAATTTAACAAAAGCACTGAAGCAATTCTTTTCAAAACTATTTATTATTTATTTTATTGTATAGTGCCACTAGAACCTATTAAAACCTTCATATCAATTAAAAAAAAACAGAAATGAAGTGCTCGGTCAGTGCTTGCAAATATAATTTGGATTATAAATTGGAAAATCATGATTCAGGCAACTGCACTAACTAAATTATCTTTTTTGTTAATAGGAGCAAAGATTTATATAAATTAATTATGTGAATTATTTGAAAATAAAGTAGAAAAAGAACTTTTTTTTACCGCACAAAACCTTTGTTTACTTTTTGCAAATTGACAAGTTGTTTATAATAGGGATGGCGTGTAAATACATATACAACATGGCCTACCAACCAGAAATTCATTACGCAAAATCTGGCTTATCACCATTCCTGTTTGCTATATATTCTAAGTTTACACATTTTTCCGCGAAATTTTCCAAATTTTAGCATTTTCCAAGGGATAGCAGGCTTCCAAAAAATCGTGATTTGTTCTTACTTCCTTTCGAGCAGGAAACTAAATGAAGTTGACATGAACCGTGATAGAACGTAACCACTTTTAAGTTGCGTAGGTACACCAGTGAAGTCAAGAACTTTGCCATAGCCCACACGGGGATGTTTTTGGCAGTTTTTACCGGTGAGGAGTTTTCGGGGGTAGGAAAAATTTCGTGGTACCAAGTTTCGATCCGGAGTACGGGCAGAATCCAATACTACTGCAAGAAAATTAGGTTCATCCATTTTGAAGGAAATTTCTTCCTTCCCTAAAAACTTATCGTGTGGGAAGGCTCTTTGTCGGTATATTGAGTCGTCATGCTCATTAATGGCGAGAAGTTTTAAATATTATTTAAGTGGAACTATGATACAAGGCGAAATCTATTAGATAATCGCGTAGTTAAAAATATATATATATGTATATGCAAAATACATGTTCTCATTGAACAAATTCATTGGGAATTTTGTTTGAGCAGTTACTGATGGAAAAACTATGTAAGTATTTATTTCAAGTCCAAGTTAACCAAAAGTACCAAAGTACCAAGTTCCCGCTTTGAAATTTGACAGTCAGGCTGCTCTAATATGGCCGAACTTCACGCACAAATAAGCCGGCATTTTGGTTACGCTAAAGGTAGATAGACGACAAGTATTCCCATCAGAATTTCGACACATTGAAGCTGATAGCCTGTGACGTAATTGTGTGACTGTATTTGCATGTTTATAGGAAAGACAGAGAGAGCAGAGAGCGTATTGTGTTCCCTGTACCGTGCTTTCCTATACATTTCACGATATTACATCACCTAATGGTGGAACATGGTTCGTAATGGGAATAACATGAATTCTATATACCTTGGGTTACGCTCATGTTCACATATTTTATACACAATGCCTACTCCATTAGTTTCCTGCTCCAAGATTCTTCCCGGCATGTGGAATTTTTGGGAAGGTCTCGGTGCATACAGGCTTTTAGAAAAATAGCAAATTTAACTTCGAAAATGGAACGGATCGGGTAGATCTTTCGTGGGGTTGCCATACGAACATTTCTTTTTTAACTACTGAGAGCGCGTCGACATAGAGTTACACACACACACACACAAACAGAGAACGGAAAGGTCTCGGCGCGCGTATTATGAACATGTAAAAACCAGAATTGATTCCACTCTTTTGTCTATTGCTCCTCACCCTCTTTACCGTTTCTGTTATTTTTTTTTGCATATGGTAGCCAACCCCTCTCTCTACAAACAGGCAATCATCTCTTCCTCCCCTTAACCCCGTCACCCACCCTACCATGACAATCTATAGTCCATATACAAAAAAACTTTCCGACATGTCTCCACTCTTTTGTCCATTGCTCCTCACCCTCTTGACCGATTCTCTTCATTCTTCTCTTAAATGATAGCCAACCCCTCCCCTTACCCTCTGGCACATAACACACTGACGCCGGGCATCGCCGGCGGGCTCCCACTAGTCATATATAGTAACGAGTGATGAGTGAAAAAATTGAAAAAGTTTTTGGTACTAAAACTTTTTTAATTACTGTTGGATTTTTATAAAAATTTCATATTTCAATTAAATATATATTCAATTTAACTCCATTCTATAAATGGGTATAAAATTCGAATTCGAAAATTACTTTTATTATGGTTAAAGTTGGACATTTTCGAATTTGAATAACTTTTATTTGAATCGTACGATTTTTTAATTATAGCACTTTTTTGATAGAACTTTTTATTATAAACTCATTTTTTCAAGTTTCAGTTCATTTGGACATTTGGGTGGGGAGAAAAATAGGGTGGGGGGTATTTTCGATATTAACTCTAACTCGAGTAATTTAAGGAGTAGGGGGATAAAATTTTGGTAGCTGATAGATCTTTTAATAAGCTATCTTTTGGTTTTCGAAAATATTCTAAATTCGAAATAGATTTCGAAATTCAAGCAGTTTTTTATCATTTCAGATTTTCACTTATTTCTCAACTTCCTGAGGGTCTAGCGGAATGTTTTAAGATTTGTTCGAAAGCCTATGGGCGTGGCTATAAAATATCAAAAATTTAGAAAAACAATTTCTTCGAAACGCCCACAAAAGGGCGGAACGTGGGGCAATGCCGTTTTCTTTAAATCGCTCTAGATTCCGCAGTTTTTTTCACAGGGGGATCAAATTTCTTGCATACATTCACTTTATAATTTACCATAGAATGATATTATTTTTTTTTCAAATTTCGAAAATTTTTCATCTAAACTTTATGATTTTCGAAAAACGTAAGGGTCACTTGCCCGGCCGATTACAAGTGAAATTCCAACTCCACTAGGTCGAGTGGGGTATCGTTGGAAAGAGAACACTTCAAAATTTTCAAATCTGAAATTTCACCCCCCTCCACCCTTCTTTGTGGGTGGGGGTAGGTAAAACGTAACATAAAATGTTAGAGGGTGTAGCGGGGGAGGGGGGTATCCGAGGAAAATTTTTAGTGTGCCAAATGAAAGATCCCTTCGAGGACTATCGATTTGTCTACTAATATCGCTTAAGGGTGGTACTGGGTTGATTTAACAGGGTATTCAATTTTCATCTACCCGCTGTTTTTTCACACCCCCAAAATCTGGGATTATGGTCAGTTGGATCCTTTTTTCGCCGAAGCCATCCAAAAGAATGAAATAAACCAAATCATTATCGAAAGATAACACCTTCGTGGTTGTAAGTAGCTATGTCTAATCAAAATCGGGGTAGTTTTGTGAAAACTGTGAACAAGGGAAGTTCACCCTTTGAATCTAAACTAAAACTAGCTCTGGAGGGGTGAGAGGGCGACGGATTAAAAAAATAACTTCAGATTTGTCTTTAGTTCGATAAAAGGATTAAAGTTATGAAAAAAAAAATTAGGGGTGAGGGGGATTTTCTGGGGTGGGGGTAGTTACCCCCACCCCTGAAAGCCACAAATATGGCATGTGGGGTGTCTAATTAAAGCCCCGGCTGAGCTCTATCGAATAGCGTATTTCAAATTTCAATCCGAAATACTTCGTAGTGTATTTTTTACACCCTTTTACATTTTACCTGAAAACCACTTTTTCACTTTGTCGGACCCTGCATCATAACGGATGCCCGTAGAGAAAAAATTTTACATTCAAATTAAAGATAACAAAATTCTCTATATACTAGAATGTTTTCATTTCTAATTTGAGACATTTTCTCACTCAGCTTTTACTCCCGAAGTTCAAAGTTTTTCCTCATCTGGGTCCCATATACCCCATTCCTACATATGAGTTATTTTTTCAATTTTTTTTCAATCATAGGCATAAGTGTTCAATTACAAAACTTTTTCATCTTTACAAAAAAATTCCTCCGAAGCACCGTTATTCCGTTATACAGTTTTACATATTTCCACGGCAAAAAACCGCAAAAAATGCTGTAAAACGAGGTCGTTCTACTATTATTAAGTTTTCTCCTAAACTATTAGCTCGATCGGAAAACTAATTACATTTAACTTTATGGGACAAAATGTAGATTCGATTTCATACTACAAACATCCCTTATCGTTTATATTTAAAAATTTTATAGCATCTCATTTGTGGTGGAAGACGACCAAATTGACCATTTTACGGGTTATTTTAAAAAATTTCAAAATTTCTTCACACACCAAAGTCGATCGTTTTCTGTAAGTATTAGATCAATTTCAATCATTCCTTTTTCACAATATAGCTAAGATATGTGGCATTACGGGGGGTGTAAATTTAACGGTTGGTTTGAACTGGTTGTGGGGGGGTGGAGATAAAAACGGTAAAATATTTGGATTTAAAAAAAAAAAAAAATTCAAATCATTTTTTTAGTAATGCAAATTTCAAGGAGGGCTCAACAGGGGTAGTTAATTACAACCCCTATTTATCCTAAAAATAAATCATTTTACTAAACCCCGATCCGATTCTAATTACCGATTCGCCGATGAGTTTTGTATGATACTATTTTTCATCGGTCATTACATTACATTCAGCGCCATCTTTTTTTTATATCCTGCAACAATTAAGCCACTTTTTTTCGCTTAATGTTATCTCTAATTTGTTAGCTTTCATCTAAAAAAAACTACAAGTCATTATTCAAAGTAGTTTACGAATAACTAACCAAATAAATTTGTATGGTTCGCTAAATTAGTTTCAAATTAGATTCGTTTCTCATTTATATACGTATGATTGAAATGTTTTAATTTTAACGGAACTTATAGCAATCGTATAACTCCCGTTATAAATGTAAAAGTAGTATACTACAGTCCTTAATTTGTTGTATTTTTTTCAAAACTATCCGACTAACGGTTTAAAATATTGTTTCATTATGTCATTTAATTTCCATGCTCATATTAAGGAATTAAATGGAATTAATTAAAAATCCCGTTATATTTTAATTAATATGCAAATTTTTTTAGCTTAATTTTTATTACGATTTTTTTCTGATTTTTTGAGCATATTTTCAAACTCCTCCGACATACTTTACGAAATATCAAAATTTCGAGCCCCAAATTTTAGTCCGGAAAATTAATTTGGAAATTTCGTTCCATGAAATAACAGTTATTCAAATTTTTAATTTTTTTCTTTAAAGAGGATCATAAAAGGATTGTCTATACCGAATTTCAGTATTCCCAGATTTTATTTTCCTATTAAAAAAAATTGAAATGTCCTGGAAAGGTAGCGTCCATTAGACGCCTCCTGGTGGCGCCCACAGAAAGCAACTGGACCGTCTATTTCAAGAAATCGCTTTCAACATTCCTGCTTAATGGTTTAAAATTTATTTGAGCCAATTCGCTTACTTCCTTCAAATTCTACAAGCATTTAAGTTCGACAAGTCCAGCCAAGATTGGCAAAATCAAGCATTTTCTAAGGGGTTTGCCCATCAAAAAATCTCAAAAAATAACGATTTCATTTTTCGAACATATCCCAACAAGTAGGGGCTCATTGGAAAGGTCTCGATGAGTAGATTACAGAAATAACAAAAATTTACCCCTCCCCCAATTTTTGGGGGGATTTAGGACGAAAAACAGTTATTTTTGCAGTCTGCGCTTCCTAGCAGCGCCCCGTTGAACTACAGGAAGTTGCATTGCAGAAGAGCATTATAGCTACTTATCTCCTTTAATTTCTAAAATTTATTTGAAGTCATTACCTCTTATCATTCAGGAGATATCGAATTTCAAAGTATTCAAGTCCCTGCATTTTGTAAGGGGTTTGCCTATCAAATCTGAAACAATCACGATTCATTTTTAAGCGTCGCGTCGGTAGGTATAGAGCTTTGATATCGAACACAATTCTTAAATAAACATTTATAGCCCAACTTAAATAAGGAAGTTTGGCTCAGTCAGTCAGGCGCTAGGTCAAAGTCCTCGCTAGGGCGGGTATGGGTTCGAGTTCACAGTGCAACGTTTTTGTTTTTAATTTTTTTTTTTTTATATATGACGGGTTTATTGCTAAACCAAGTCCACTTTTATAACTGATAGTAATTTTGATTAGAATTGGTCCATTGTGATTTTATTTACTATTTTTATGAAAAAGGCCGTCTGCTTACTTTCAGCGCTCTAAGTGAACTATGTATGTCTATAAAAAAAATCGTATACAAAATTTCAGCTCACGGCGTAGATGCATTCTCAGGCAATCTCCAAATATATAGCGAAAAACTCAATTTTTGAAGGCAGCCCCATGAAAGAGATACCCGATTTAACTTAACTTTTTGTTTTTTTTTATAGCCAGTGTGCAAAATTTCAACTCTCGAAGTACACGCATTCTCAAGTTATCGATATCCGATAAACGGACAGATGGACAAACGGGCGGACAAACATACAAAAATCAATTATGCTTGAGTGTTCAATCCATTTTGCTCTGTCATCATTAGGCCTGAATTACAATTGCGACTGATCAGTCGGGAAATGCATATGGTAAGATACAATTGCAACTTCGACTTCGACTGCGAATGCTACTGAAACAAAACTGTGTTCAAAGTGCAAAGGTGGTGCTGGCTGTGGTCAACAACTTCAGTTCAATGACAGAAGTCGGAACTTCTGGTTTGTTCAAGCAGTTTCAAGCTTTAATTTAATTACAAATTTCATCTCAGCGTTGACTTCGACTGAGCGTATTGTCATTTCCGTATAGGAAAGAATGGCATGAGTTTTATAGTTTTCTCTTTCGCGCTATGGCAGAGTTGGAGCTACCAACAACAAAAAAATCGCTTACTGCACGTTTTCGTTTTTCATGTTTTTATGTTGGCTGCAGATGCTATCACCGCAGGAAGAATAAAGTAAAGATAGCGTTTACCATGCTCCGTCTCTCTTGCCCATATACACGATTCAGGTAAAAATAACCTTTTGAAAATTAAAGTCGGAATGAGTTTAATTTCTTATAAAAGTGTTTATAAGCGATTAAATTATCACTTGAACACGAGAAATAAATTTTCTTAATTTTATTCGATTTTCGGGTGTAAGATTTCATCTGTTTGGTTGTGTTTTATATGTTTTAATGTAATAAATTTTGCTCAAACTCTGACATACAGAAAAACAATATTTTTTGTGCCACATGAAATAGCAAATCGGTCGATGTGGCCCAAATTATATTAAATATTTGTATGAAATACATGTGTGTATGTGTGCACAATTTCACCATTCTAAGTGAACTATATTTACAAAAATATCGTATACAAAATGTCAGCTCACTACGTCGATGCGTTCTCAGACAGTGTTTAAATACAAGCTATATAGAATAAAAGTTATTCCGATTAAAATTTTGGCACATTTTCTGTGACGTAACTTCGTCACTAATGAATATAAATTTTTATAGGAACACAGAGATAGCGCAGAGAAATGGCACGAAATGGCGAACTTAGAATATATAGAAAACAGGAATGGGTGAATCGTGTATAATTCGTGTACATGAGCGTAATTTTTCAAGAGCAGGGCATCATACGTAGGAGTAAGTGAGATGCGAGAGACCAAACTGAGCCATGATTGTCAAATGTGTTGTGTTGTTTTGAGAACAGGTTTACTCCATTTAAAAGTCTTTTGAGAAATTTAACAAAAGCACTGAAGCAATTCTTTTCAAAACTATTTATTATTTATTTTATTGTATAGTGCCACTAGAACCTATTAAAACCTTCATATCAATTAAAAAAAAACAGAAATGAAGTGCTCGGTCAGTGCTTGCAAATATAATTTGGATTATAAATTGGAAAATCATGATTCAGGCAACTGCACTAACTAAATTATCTTTTTTGTTAATAGGAGCAAAGATTTATATAAATTAATTATGTGAATTATTTGAAAATAAAGTAGAAAAAGAACTTTTTTTTACCGCACAAAACCTTTGTTTACTTTTTGCAAATTGACAAGTTGTTTATAATAGGGATGGCGTGTAAATACATATACAACATGGCCTACCAACCAGAAATTCATTACGCAAAATCTGGCTTATCACCATTCCTGTTTGCTATATATTCTAAGTTTACACATTTTTCCGCGAAATTTTCCAAATTTTAGCATTTTCCAAGGGATAGCAGGCTTCCAAAAAATCGTGATTTGTTCTTACTTCCTTTCGAGCAGGAAACTAAATGAAGTTGACATGAACCGTGATAGAACGTAACCACTTTTAAGTTGCGTAGGTACACCAGTGAAGTCAAGAACTTTGCCATAGCCCACACGAGGATGTTTTTGGCAGTTTTTACCGGTGAGGAGTTTTCGGGGGTAGGAAAAATTTCGTGGTACCAAGTTTCGATCCGGAGTACGGGCAGAATCCAATACTACTGCAAGAAAATTAGGTTCATCCATTTTGAAGGAAATTTCTTCCTTCCCTAAAAACTTATCGTGTGGGAAGGCTCTTTGTCGGTATATTGAGTCGTCATGCTCATTAATGGCGAGAAGTTTTAAATATTATTTAAGTGGAACTATGATACAAGGCGAAATCTATTAGATAATCGCGTAGTTAAAAATATATATATATGTATATGCAAAATACATGTTCTCATTGAACAAATTCATTGGGAATTTTGTTTGAGCAGATACTGATGGAAAAACTATGTAAGTATTTATTTCAAGTCCAAGTTAATTGGGAAATTTTTAGTTTTCCTGTATCTTACTACGTTCATGCGTCAGTTTCCAAACAAGATAACCAAAAGTACCAAAGTACCAAGTTCCCGATTTGAAATTTGACAGTCAGGCTGCTCTAATATGGCCGAACTTCACGCACAAATAAGCCGGCATTTTGGTTACGCTAAAGGTAGATAGACGACAAGTATTCCCATTAGAATTTCGACACATTGAAGCTGATAGCCTGTGACGTAATTGTGTGACTGTATTTGCATGTTTATAGGAAAGACAGAGAGAGCAGAGAGCGTATTGTGTTCCCTGTACCGTGCTTTCCTATACATTTCACGATATTACATCACCTAATGGTGGAACATGGTTCGTAATGGGAATAACATGAATTCTATATACCTTGGGTTACGCTCATGTTCACATATTTTATACACAATGCCTACTCCATTAGTTTCCTGCTCCAAGATTCTTCCCGGCATGTGGAATTTTTGGGAAGGTCTCGGTGCATACAGGCTTTTAGAAAAATAGCAAATTTAACTTCGAAAATGGAACGGATCGGGTAGATCCTTCGTGGGGTTGCCATACGAACATTTCTTTTTTAACTACTGAGAGCGCGTCGACATAGAGTTACACACACACACACATAGACACACACACAAACAGAGAACGGAAAGGTCTCGGCGCGCGTATTATGAACATGTAAAAACCAGAATTGATTCCACTCTTTTGTCTATTGCTCCTCACCCTCTTTACCGTTTCTGTTATTTTTTTTTGCATATGGTAGCCAACCCCTCTCTCTACAAACAGGCAATCATCTCTTCCTCCCCTTAACCCCGTCACCCACCCTACCATGACAATTTATAGTCCATATACAAAAAAACTTTCCGACATGTCTCCACTCTTTTGTCCATTGCTCCTCACCATCTTGACCGATTCTCTTCATTCTTCTCTTAAATGATAGCCAACCCCTCCCCTTACCCTCTGGCACATCACACACTGACGCCAGGCATCGCCGGCGGGCTCCCACTAGTCATATATAGTAACGAGTGATGAGTGAAAAAATTGAAAAAGTTTTTGGTACTAAAACTTTTTTAATTACTGTTGGATTTTTATAAAAATTTCATATTTCAATTAAATATATATTCAAATTTACTCCATTCTATAAATGGGTATAAAATTCGAATTCAAAAATTACTTTTATTATGGTTAAAGTTGGACATTTTCGAATTTGAATAACTTTTATTTGAATCGTACGATTTTTTAATTATAGCACTTTTTTGATAGAACTTTTTATTCTAAACTCATTTTTTCAAGTTTCAGTTCATTTGGACATTTGGGTGGGGAGAAAAATAGGGTGGGGGGTATTTTTGATATTAACTCTAACTCGAGTTATTTAAGGAGTAGGGGGATAAAATTTTGATAGCTGATAGATCTTTTAATAAGCAATCTTTTGATTTTCGAAAATATTCGAAATTCGAAATAGATTTCGAAATTCAAGCAGTTTTTCATCATTTCAGATTTTCACTTATTTCTCAACTTCCTGAGGGTCTAGCGGGATGATTTAAGATTTGTTCGAAAGCCTATGGGCGTGGATATAAAATATCAAAAATTTAGAAAAACAATTTCTTCGAAACGCCCACAAAAGGGCGGAACGTGGGGCAATGCCGTTTTCTTTAAATCGCTCTAGATTCCGCAGTTTTTTTCACAGGGGGATCAAATTTCTTGCATACATTCACTTTATAATTTACCATAGAATGATATTATTTTTTTTTCGAATTTCGAAAATTTTTCATCTAAACTTTATGATTTTCGAAAAACGTAAGGGTCACTTGCCCGGCCGATTACAAGTGAAATTCCAACTCCACTAGGTCGAGTGGGGTATCGTTGGAAAGAGAACACTTCAAAATTTTCAAATCTGAAATTTCACCCCCCTCCACCCTTCTTTGTGGGTGGGGGGAGGTAAAACGTAACATAAAATGTTAGAGGGTGTAGCGGGGGAGGGGGGTGTCCGAGGAATATTTTTAGTGTGCCAAATGAAAGACCCCTTCGAGGACTATCGATTTGTCTACTAATATCGCTTAAGGGTGGTACTGGGTTGATTTAACAGGGTATTCAATTTTCATCCACCCGCTGTTTTTTCACACCCCCAAAATCTGGGATTATTGTCAGTTGGCTCCTTTTTTCGCCGAAGCCATCCAAAAGAATGAAATAAACCAAATCATTATCGAAAGATAACACCTTCGTGGTTGTAAGTAGCTATGTCTAATCAAAATCGGGGTAGTTTTGTGAAAACTGTGAACAAGGGAAGTTCACCCTTTGAATCTAAACTAAAACTAGCTCTGGAGTGGTGAGGGGGCGACGGATTAAAAAACTAACTTCAGATTCGTCTTTAGTTCGATAAAAGGATTAAAGTTATGAAAAAAAAAATTTGGAGTGGGGGGATTTTCTGGTGGGGGGTAGTTACCCCCACCCCCCGAAGGTCCCAAATATGGCATGTTGGGAGTCTAATTAAAGCCCCCGCCGAGCTATATCGAATAGCGTATTTCAAATTTCAATCCGAAATACTTCGTAGTGTATTTTTTACACCCTTTTACATTTTACCTGAAAACCACTTTTTCACTTTGTCGGACCCTGCATCATAACGGATGCCCGTAGAGAAAAAATTTTACATTCAAATTAAAGATAGCAAAATTCTCTATATACTAGAATGTTTTCATTTCTAATTTGAGACATTTTCTCACTCAGCTTTTACTCCCGAAGTTCAAAGTTTTTCCTCATCTGGGTCCCATATACCCCATTACTACATATGAGTTATTTTTTCAATTTTTTTTCAATCATAGGCATAAGTGTTCAATTACAAAACTTTTTCATCTTTACAAAAAAATTCCTCCGAAGCACCGTTATTCCGTTATACAGTTTTACATATTTCCATGGCAAAAAACGGCAAAAAATGCTGTAAAACGAGGTCGTTCTACTATTATTAAGTTTTCTCCTAAACTATTAGCTCGATCGGAAAACTAATTACATTTAAATTTATGGGACAAAATGTAGATGCGATTTCATACTACAAACATCCTTTATCGTTTATATTTAAAAATTTTATAGCATCTCATTTGTGGTGGAAGACGACCAAATTGACCATTTTACGGGTTATTTTAAAAAATTTCAAAATTTCTTCACACACCAAAGTCGATCGTTTTCTGTAAGTGTTGGTTCAATTTCAATCATTCCTTTTTCACAATATAGCTACGATATGTGGCATTACGGGGGGTGTAAATTTAAGGGTTGGTTTGAACTGGTTGGGGGGGTGGAGATAAAAACGGTAAAATATTTGGATTTAAAAAAAAAAAAAAATTCAAATCATTTTTTTAGTAATGAAATTTTCAAGGAGGGCTCAACAGGGGTAGTTAGTTACAACCCCTATTTATCCTAAAAATAAATCATTTTACTAAACCCCGATCCGATTCTAATTACCGATTCGCCGATGAGTTTTGTATGATACTATTTTTCATCGGTCATTACATTACATTCAGCGCCATCTTTTTTTTATATCCTGCAACAATTAAGCCACTTTTTTTCGCTTAATGTTATCTCTAATTTGTTAGCTTTCATCTAAAAAAAACTACAAGTCATTATTCAAAGTAAATTACGAATAACTAACCAAATAAATTTGTATGGTTCGCTAAATTAGTTTCAAATTAGATTCGTTTCTCATTTATATACGTATGATTGAAATGTTTTAATTTTAACGGAACTTATAGCAATCGTATAACTCCCGTTATAAATGTAAAAGTAGTATACTACTGTCCTTAATTTGTTGTATTTTTTTCAAAACTATCCGACTAACGGTTTAAAATATTGTTTCATTATGTCATTTAATTTCCATGCTCATATTAAGGAATTAAAAGGAATTAATTAAAAATCCCGTTATATTTTAATTAATATGCAAATTTTTTTAACTTAATTTTTATTACGATTTTTTTCTGATTTTTTGAGCGTATTTTCAAACTCCTCCGACATACTTTACGAAATATCAAAATTTCGAGCCCCAAATTTTAGTCCGGAAAATTAATTTGGAAATTTCGTTCCATGAAATAACAGTTATTCAAATTTTTAATTTTTTTCTTTAAAGAGGATCATAAAAGGATTGTCTATACCGAATTTCAGTATTCCCAGATTTTATTTTCCTATTAAAAAAAATTGAAATGTCCTGGAAAGGTAGCGTCCATTAGACGCCTCCTGGTGGCGCCCACAGAAAGCTACTGGACCGTCGATTTCAAGAAATCGCTTTCGACATTCCTGCTTAATGGTTTAAAATTTATTTGAGCCAATTCGGTTACTTCCTTCAAATTCTACAAGCATTTAAGTTCGACAAGTCCAGCCAAGATTGGCAAAATCAAGCATTTTCTATCAAAAAATCTCAAAAAATAACGATTTCATTTTTCGAACATATCCCAACAAGTAGGGGCCCATTGGAAAGGTCTCGATGAGTGGATTACAGAAATAACAAAAATTTCCCCCCTCCCCCAATTTTTGGGGGGATTTAGGACGAAAAACCGTTATTTTTGCAGTCTGTGCTTCCTAGCGGCGCCCCGTTGAACTACAGGGAGTTGCCTTGCAGAAGAGCATTATAGCTACTTATCTCCTTTAATTTTTAAAATTTATTTGAAGTCATTACCTCTTATCATTCAGGAGATATTGAATTTCAAAGAATTCAAGTCCCTGCATTTTGTAAGGGGTTTGCCTATCAAATTTAAGCGTCGCGTCGGTAGGTATAGAGCTTTGATATCGAACACAATTCGGTTTAAATATACATTTATATCCCAACTTAAATAAGGAAGTTTGGCTCAGTTAGTCAGGCGCTAGGTCAAAGTTCTCGAGTAGGGCGGGTATGGGTTCGAGTTCACAGTGCAAGGTTTTTTTTGTTTATTTTTTTTTTAATTTTTTTTTTTTATATATGACGGGTTTATTGCTAAACCAAGTCCACTTTTATAACTGATAGTAATTTTGATTAGAATTGGTCCATTGTGATTTTAATTACTATTTTTATGAAAAAGGCCATCTGTTTCCTTTCAGCGCTCTAAGTGAACTATGTCTATAAAAAAAATCGTATACAAAATTTCAGCTCACTGCGTAGATGCAATTTTTGAAGGCAGCCCCATGAATGAGATACCCGATTTAACTTAACTTTTTGTTTTTTTTTAAAGCCAGTGTGCAAAATTTCAACTCTCGAAGTACACGCATTCTCAAGTTATCGATATCCGATAAACGGACAGATGGACAAACGGGCGGACAAACATACAAAAATCAATTATGCTTGAGTGTTCAATCCATTTTGCTCTGTCATCATTAGGCCTGAATTACAATTGCGACTGATCAGTCGGGAAATGCATATGGTAAGATACAATTGCAACTTCGACTTCGACTGCGAATGCTACTGAAACAAAACTGTGTTCAAAGTGCAAAGGTGGTGCTGGCTGTGGTCAACAACTTCAGTTCAATGACAGAAGTCGGAACTTCTGGTTTGTTCAAGCAGTTTGAAGCTTTAATTTAATTACAAATTTCATCTCAGCGTCGACTTCGACTGAGCGTATTGTCATTTCCTTATAGGAAAGAATGGCACGAGTTTTATAGTTTTCTCTTTCGCGCTATGGCAGAGTTGGAGCTACCAACAACAAAAAAATCGCTTACTGCACGTTTTCGTTTTTCATGTTTTTATGTTGGCTGCAGATGCTATCACCGCAGGAAGAATAAAGTAAAGATAGCGTTTACCATGCTCCGTCTCTCTTGCCCATATACACGATTCAGGTAAAAATAACCTTTTGAAAATTAAAGTCGGAATGAGTTTAATTTCTTATAAAAGTGTTTATAAGCGATTAAATTATCACTTGAACACGAGAAATAAATTTTCTTAATTTTATTCGATTTTCGGGTGTAAGATTTCATCTGTTTGGTTGTGTTTTATATGTTTTAATGTAATAAATTTTGCTCAAACTCTGACATACAGAAAAACAATATTTTTTGTGCCACATGAAATAGCAAATCGGTCGATGTGGCCCAAATTATATTAAATATTTGTATGAAACACATGTGTGTATGTGTGCACAATTTCACCATTTTAAGTGAACTATATTTACAAAAATATCGTATACAAAATGTCAGCTCACTACGTTGATGCGTTCTCAGACAGTGTTTAAATACAAGCTATATAGAATAAAAGTTATTCCGATTAAAATTTTGGCACATTTTCTGTGACGTAACTTCGTGACTAATGGATATAAATTTCTATAGGAACACAGAGATAGCGCAGAGAAATGGCACGAAATGGCGAACATAGAATATATAGAAAACAGGAATGGGTGAATCGTGTATAATTTGTGTACATGAGCGTAATTTTTCAAGAGCAGGGCATCATACATAGGAGTAATTGAGATGCGTGGGACCAAATTGAGCCATGATTGTCAAATGTGCTTTTGTTTTGAGAACGGGTTTACTCAATTTAAAAGTCTTTTGCGAAATTTAACAAAAGTACTGAAGCAATTATTTTCAAAACTATTTATTATTTATTTTATTGTATAGTGCCACTAGAACCTATTAAAACCTTCATATCAATTAAAAAAAAACAGAAATGAAGTGCTCGGTCAGTGCTTGCAAATATAATTTGGATTATAAATTGGAAAATCATGATTCAGGCAACTGCACTAACTAAATTATCTTTTTTGTTAATAGGAGCAAAGATTTATATAAATTAATTATGTGAATTATTTGAAAATAAAGTAGAAAAAGAACTTTTTTTTACCGCACAAAACCTTTGTTTACTTTTTGCAAATTGACGAGTTGTTTATAATAGGGATGGCGTGTAAATACATATACAACATGGCCTACCAATCAGAAATTCATTACGCAAAATCTGGCTTATCACCATTCCTGTTTGCTATATATTCTAAGTTTACACATTTTTCCGCGAAATTTTCCAAATTTTAGCATTTTCCAAGGGATAGCAGGCTTCCAAAAAATCGTGATTTGTTCTTACTTCCTTTCGAGCAGGAAACTAAATGAAGTTGACATGAACCGTGATAGAACGTAACCACTTTTAAGTTGCGTAGGTACACCAGTGAAGTCAAGAACTTTGCCATAGCCCACACGAGGATGTTTTTGGCAGTTTTTACCGGTGAGGAGTTTTCGGGGGTAGGAAAAATTTCGTGGTACCAAGTTTCGATCCGGAGTACGGGCAGAATCCAATACTACTGCAAGAAAATTAGGTTCATCCATTTTGAAGGAAATTTCTTCCTTCCCTAAAAACTTATCGTGTGGGAAGGCTCTTTGTCGGTATATTGAGTCGTCATGCTCATTAATGGCGAGAAGTTTTAAATATTATTTAAGTGGAACTATGATACAAGGCGAAATCTATTAGATAATCGCGTAGTTAAAAATATATATATATGTATATGCAAAATACATGTTCTCATTGAACAAATTCATTGGGAATTTTGTTTGAGCAGATACTGATGGAAAAACTATGTAAGTATTTATTTCAAGTCCAAGTTAATTGGGAAATTTTTAGTTTTCCTGTATCTTACTACGTTCATGCGTCAGTTTCCAAACAAGATAACCAAAAGTACCAAAGTACCAAGTTCCCGCTTTGAAATTTGACAGTCAGGCTGCTCTAATATGGCCGAACTTCACGCACAAATAAGCCGGCATTTTGGTTACGCTAAAGGTAGATAGACGACAAGTATTCCCATTAGAATTTCGACACATTGAAGCTGATAGCCTGTGACGTAATTGTGTGACTGTATTTGCATGTTTATAGGAAAGACAGAGAGAGCAGAGAGCATATTGTGTTCCCTGTACCGTGCTTTCCTATACATTTCACGATATTACATCACCTAATGGTGGAACATGGTTCGTAATGGGAATAACATGAATTCTATATACCTTGGGTTACGCTCATGTTCACATATTTTATACACAATGCCTACTCCATTAGTTTCCTGCTCCAAGATTCTTCCCGGCATGTGGAATTTTTGGGAAGGTCTCGGTGCATACAGGCTTTTAGAAAAATAGCAAATTTAACTTCGAAAATGGAACGGATCGGGTAGATCCTTCGTGGGGTTGCCATACGAACATTTCTTTTTTAACTACTGAGAGCGCGTCGACATAGAGTTACACACACACACACACAAACAGAGAACGGAAAGGTCTCGGCGCGCGTATTATGAACATGTAAAAACCAGAATTGATTCCACTCTTTTGTCTATTGCTCCTCACCCTCTTTACCGTTTCTGTTATTTTTTTTTGCATATGGTAGCCAACCCCTCTCTCTACAAACAGGCAATCATCTCTTCCTCCCCTTAACCCCGCCACCCACCCTACCATGACAATCTATAGTCCATATACAAAAAAACTTTCCGACATGTCTCCACTCTTTTGTCCATTGCTCCTCACCCTCTTGACCGATTCTCTTCATTCTTCTCTTAAATGATAGCCAACCTCTCCCCTTACCCTCTGGCACATAACACACTGACGCCGGGCATCGCCGGCGGGCTCCCACTAGTCTATAGTAAATTTTGCAAAAAAAATAATTTTTTACTGTCGCAAATTTTAAATATCCCAGGGATTGCCTTTTCTATAGTAAATTTCTCACAAATTAATTTTTTACTGTCGCAAATTTTAAATACGCCAGGGATTGCCTTTTCTATAGTAAATTATTCAAAAAATAATTTTCTACTGTCGCAAATTTTAGATACGCCTTTTCTATAGTAAATTTTGCAAAAAAATAATTTTTTACTGTCGCAAATTTTAAATATCCCAGGGATTGCCTTTTCTATAGTAAATTTCTCACAAATTAATTTTTTACTGTCGCAAATTTTAAATACGCCAGGGATTGCCTTTTTTATAGTAAATTATTCAAAAAATAATTTTCAACTGTCGCAAATTTTAATTACGCCAGGGATTGCCTTTTCTATAGTAAATTATTCGAAAAATAATTTTTTACTGTCGCAAATTTTAAGTGCGCCAGGGATTGCCTTTTCTATAGTAAATTTTGCAAAAAATAATTTTTTACTGTCGCAAATTTTAATTGCGCCAGGGATTGCCTTTTCTATAGTAAATTATTCAAAAAATAATTTTCAACTGTCGCAAATTGTAATTGCGCCCAGGGATTGCCTTTTCTATAGTAAATTATTCAAAAAATAATTTTTTACTGTCGCAAATTTTAATTACGCCAGGGATTGCCTTTTCTATAGTAAATTATTCAAAAAATAATTTTCTACTGTCGCAAATTTTAAATACGCCAGGGATTGCCTTTTCTATAGTAAATTATTCAAAAAATAATTTTTTACTATCGCAAGTTTTAATTGCGCCAGGGATTGCCTTTTCTATAGTAAATTATTCAAAAAATAATTTTCTACTGTCGCAAATTTTAATTACGCCAGGGATTGCCTTTTCTATAGTAAATTATTCAAAAAATAATTTTCAACTTTCGCAAATTTTAATTACGCCAGGGATTGCCTTTTCTATAGTAAATTATTCAAAAAATAATTTTTTACTGTCGCAAATTGTTATTGCGCCAGGGATTGCCTTTTCTATAGTAAATTATTCAAAAAATAATTTTTTACTGCCGCAAATTTTAAATATCCCAGGGATTGCCTTTTCTATAGTAAATTTCTCACAAATTAATTTCTTACTGTCGCAAATTTTAAATACGCCAGGGATGGCCTTTTCTATAGTAAATTATTCAAAAAATAATTTTCTACTGTCGCAAATTTTATTTACGCCAGGCATTGCCTTTTCTATAGTAAATTATTCAAGAAATAATTTTTTACTGTCGCAAATTTTAAATACGCCAGGGATTGCCTCTTCTATAGTAAATTATTCAAAAAATAATTTTTTACTGTCGAAAATTTTAAATATCCCAGGGATTGCCTTTTCAATAGTAAATTTCTCACAAATTAATTTCTTACTGTCTCAAATTTTAAATACGCCAGGGATTGCCTTTTCTATAGTAAATTATTCAAAAAATAATTTTCTACTGTCGCAAATTTTAATTACGCCAGGGATTGCCTTTTCTATAGTAAATTATTCAAAAAATAATTTTTTACTGTCGCAAATTTTAAATACGCCAGGGATTGCCTTTTCTATAGTAAATTTTGCAAAAAAAATAATTTTTTACTGTCGCAAATTTTAAATATCCCAGGGATTGCCTTTTCTATAGTAAATTTCTCACAAATTAATTTTTTACTGTCGCAAATTTTAAATACGCCAGGGATTGCCTTTTCTATAGTAAATTATTCAAAAAATAATTTTCTACTGTCGCAAATTTTAGATACGCCTTTTCTATAGTAAATTTTGCAAAAAAATAATTTTTTTACTGTCGCAAATTTTAAATATCCCAGGGATTGCCTTTTCTATAGTAAATTTCTCACAAATTAATTTTTTACTGTCGCAAATTTTAAATACGCCAGGGATTGCCTTTTTTATAGTAAATTATTCAAAAAATAATTTTCAACTGTCGCAAATTTTAATTACGCCAGGGATTGCCTTTTCTATAGTAAATTATTCAAAAAATAATTTTTTACTGTCGCAAATTTTAATTACGCCAGGGATTGCCTTTTTTATAGTAAATTATTCAAAAAATAATTTTTTACTGTCGCAAATTTTAATTGCGCCAGGGATTGCCTTTTCTATAGTAAATTATTCAAAAAATAGTTTTTTACTGTCGCAAATTTTAATTACGCCAGGGATTGCCTTTTCTATAGTAAATTATTCAAAAAATAATTTTTTACTGTCGCAAATTTCAAATCCGCCAGGGATTGCCTTTTCTACAGTAAATTTTGAAAAAAATAATTTTTTACTGTGGCAAATTTTAATTGCGCCAGGGATTGCCTTTTCTATAGTAAATTATTCAAAAAATAATTTTTTACTGTCGCAAATTTTAAATACGCCAGGGATTGCCTTTTCTATAGTAAATTATTCAAAAAATAATTTTTTACTGTCGCAAATTTTAATTACGCCAGGGATTGCCTTTTTTATAGTAAATTATTCAAAAAATAATTTTTTACTGTCGCAAATTTTAATTACGCCAGGGATTGCCTTTTTTATAGTAAATTATTCAAAAAATAATTTTTTACTGTCGCAAATTTTAATTGCGCCAGGGATTGCCTTTTCTATAGTAAATTATTCAAAAAATAGTTTTTTACTGTCGCAAATTTTAATTACGCCAGGGATTGCCTTTTCTATAGTAAATTATTCAAAAAATAATTTTTTACTGTCGCAAATTTCAAATCCGCCAGGGATTGCCTTTTCTACAGTAAATTTTGAAAAAAATAATTTTTTACTGTGGCAAATTTTAATTGCGCCAGGGATTGCCTTTTCTATAGTAAATTATTCAAAAAATAATTTTTTACTGTCGCAAATTTTAAATACGCCAGGGATTGCCTTTTCTATAGTAAATTATTCAAAAAATAATTTTTTACTGTCGCAAATTTTAATTGCGCCAGGGATTGCCTTTTCTATAGTAAATTATTCAAAAAATAATTTATTACTGTCGCAAATTGTAATTGCGCCAGGGATTGCCTTTTCTATAGTAAATTATTCAAAAAATAATTTTTTACTGTCGCAAATTTTAAATATCCCAGGGATTGCCTTTTCTATAGTAAATTTCTCACAAATTAATTTCTTACTGTCGCAAATTTTAAATACGCCAGGGATTGCCATTTCTATAGTAAATTATTCAAAAAATAATTTTCTACTTTCGCAAATTTTATTTACGCCAGGCATTGCCTTTTCTATAGTAAATTATTCAAGAAATAATTTTTTACTGTCGCAAATTTTAAATACGCCAGGGATTGCCTTTTCTATAGTAAATTATTCAAAAAATAATTTTTTACTGTCGAAAATTTTAAATATCCCAGGGATTGCCTTTTCAATAGTAAATTTCTCACAAATTAATTTCTTACTGTCTCAAATTTTAAATACGCCAGGGATTGCCTTTTCTATAGTAAATTATTCAAAAAATAATTTTCTACTGTCGCAAATTTTAATTACGCCAGGGATTGCCTTTTCTATAGTAAATTATTCAAAAAATAATTTTTTACTGTCGCAAATTTTAAATACGCCAGGGATTGCCTTTTCTATAGTAAATTTTGCAAAAAAAATAATTTTTTACTGTCGCAAATTTTAAATATCCCAGGGATTGCCTTTTCTATAGTAAATTTCTCACAAATTAATTTTTTACTGTCGCAAATTTTAAATACGCCAGGGATTCCCTTTTCTATAGTAAATTATTCAAAAAATAATTTTCTACTGTCGCAAATTTTAGATACGCCAGGGATTGCATTTTCTATAGTAAATTTTGCAAAAAAATAATTTTTTTCTGTCGCAAATTTTAAATATCCCAGGGATTGCCTTTTCTATAGTAAATTTCTCACAAATTAATTTTTTACTGTCGCAAATTTTAAATACGCCAGGGATTGCCTTTTTTATAGTAAATTATTCAAAAAATAATTTTCAACTGTCGCAAATTTTAATTACGCCAGGGATTGCCTTTTCTATAGTAAATTATTCAAAAAATAATTTTTTACTGTCGCAAATTTTAATTACGCCAGGGATTGCCTTTTCTATAGTAAATTATTCAAAAAATAATTTTTTACTGTCGCAAATTTTAATTGCGCCAGGGATTGCCTTTTCTATAGTAAATTATTCAAAAAATAGTTTTTTACTGTCGCAAATTTTAATTACGCCAGGGATTGCCTTTTCTATAGTAAATTATTCAAAAAATAATTTTTTACTGTCGCAAATTTCAAATCCGCCAGGGATTGCCTTTTCTACAGTAAATTTTGAAAAAAATAATTTTTTACTGTCGCAAATTTTAATTGCGCCAGGGATTGCCTTTTCTATAGTAAATTATTCAAAAAATAATTTTTTACTGTCGCAAATTTTAAATACGCCAGGGATTGCCTTTTCTATAGTAAATTATTCAAAAAATAATTTTTTACTATCGCAAGTTTTAATTGCGCCAGGGATTGCCTTTCTACAGTAAATTTTGCAAAAAATAATTTTTTACTGTCGCAAATTTCAAATCCGCCAGGGATTGCCTTTTCTACAGTAAATTTTGAAAAAAATAATTTTTTACTATCGCAAATTTTAATTGCGCCAGGGATTGCCTTTTCTACAGTAAATTATTCAAAAAATAATTTTTTACTGTCGCAAATTTTAATTACGCCAGGGATTGCCTTTTCTATAGTAAATTATTCAAAAAATAATTTTTTACTGTCGCAAATTGTAATTGCGCCAGGGATTGCCTTTTCTATAGTAAATTATTCAAAAAATAATTTTTTACTGTCGCAAATTTTAAATATCCCAGGGATTGCCTTTTCTATAGTAAATTTCTCACAAATTAATTTCTTACTGTCGCAAATTTTAAATACGCCAGGGATTGCCTTTTCTATAGTAAATTATTCAAAAAATAATTTTCTACTGTCGCAAATTTTATTTACGCCAGGCATTGCCTTTTCTATAGTAAATTATTCAAGAAATAATTATTTACTGTCGCAAATTTTAAATACGCCAGGGATTGCCTTTTCTATAGTAAATTATTCAAAAAATAATTTTTTACTGTCGAAAATTTTAAATATCCCAGGGATTGCCTTTTCAATAGTAAATTTCTCACAAATTAATTTCTTACTGTCTCAAATTTTAAATACGCCAGGGATTGCCTTTTCTATACTAAATTATTCAAAAAATAATTTTCTACTGTCGCAAATTTTAATTACGCCAGGGATTGCCTTTTCTATAGTAAATTATTCAAAAAATAATTTTTTACTGTCGCAAATTTTAAATACGCCAGGGATTGCCTTTTCTATAGTAAATTTTGCAAAAAAAAATAATTTTTTACTGTCGCAAATTTTAAATATCCCAGGGATTGCCTTTTCTATAGTAAATTTCTCACAAATTAATTTTTTACTGTCGCAAATTTTAAATACGCCAGGGATTGCCTTTTCTATAGTAAATTATTCAAAAAATAATTTTCTACTGTCGCAAATTTTAAATACGCCAGGGATTGCCTTTTCTATAGTAAATTTTGCAAAAAAATAATTTTTTACTGTCGCAAATTTTAAATATCCCAGGGATTGCCTTTGCTATAGTAAATTTCTCACAAATTAATTTTTTACTGTCGCAAATTTTAAATACGCCAGGGATTGCCTTTTTTATAGTAAATTATTCAAAAAATAATTTTCAACTGTCGCAAATTTTAATTACGCCAGGGATTGCCTTTTCTATAGTAAATTATTCAAAAAATAATTTTTTACTGTCGCAAATTTTAATTACGCCAGGGATTGCCTTTTCTATAGTACATTATTCAAAAAATAATTTTTTACTGTCGCAAATTTTAATTGCGCCAGGGATTGCCTTTTCTATAGTAAATTATTCAAAAAATAGTTTTCTACTGTCGCAAATTTTAATTGCGCCAGGGATTGCCTTTTCTATAGTAAATTATTCAAAAAATAATTTTTTACTGTCGCCAATTTTAAATACGCCAGGGATTGCCTTTTCTATAGTAAATTATTCAAAAAATAATTTTTTACTGTCGCAAATTTTAATTGCGCCAGGGATTGCCTTTTCTATAGTAAATTATTCAAAAAATAATTTTTTACTGTCGCAAATTTTAAATACGCCAGGGATTGCCTTTTCTATAGTAAATTATTCAAAAAATAATTTTTTACTATCGCAAGTTTTAATTGCGCCAGGTTTTGCCTTTCTACAGTAAATTTTGCAAAAAATAATTTTTTACTGTCGCAAATTTTAATTGCGCCAGGGATTGCCTTTTCTATAGTAAACTTTTCAAAAAATAATTTTCTACTGTCGCAAATTTTAATTACGCCAGGGATTGCCTTTTCTATAGTAAATTTCTCACAAATTAATTTTTTACTGTCGCAAATTTTAAATACGCCAGGGATTGCCTTTTCTATAGTAAATTATTCAAAAAATTATTTTCTACTGTCGCAAATTGTAATTGCGCCAGGGATTGCCTTTTCTATAGTAAATTATTCAAAAAATAATTTTATACTGTCGCAAATTTTAAGTGCGCCAGGGATTGCCTTTTCTATAGTAAATTATTCAAAAAATAATTTTTTACTGTCGCAAATTTTAAGTGCGCCAGGGATTGCCTTTTCTATAGTAAATTTTGCAAAAAATAATTTTTTACTGTCGCAAATTTTAAATACGCCAGGGATTGCCTTTTCTATAGTAAATTATTCAAAAAATTATTTTCTACTGTCGCAAATTGTAATTGCGCCAGGGATTGCCTTTTCTATAGTAAATTATTCAAAAAATAATTTTATACTGTCGCAAATTTTAAGTGCGCCAGGGATTGCCTTTTCTATAGTAAATTATTCAAAAAATAATTTTTTACTGTCGCAAATTTTAAGTGCGCCAGGGATTGCCTTTTCTATAGTAAATTTTGCAAAAAATAATTTTTTACTGTCGCAAATTTTAATTGCGCCAGGGATTGCCTTTTCTATAGTAAATTATTCAAAAAATAATTTTCAACTGTCGCAAATTGTAATTGCGCCAGGGATTGCCTTTTCTATAGTAAATTATTCAAAAAATAATTTTTTACTGTCGCAAATTTTAAATATCCCAGGGATTGCCTTTTCTATAGTAAATTTCTCACAAATTAATTTCTTACTGTCGCAAATTTTAAATACGCCAGGGATTGCCTTTTCTATAGTAAATTATTCAAAAAATAATTTTCTACTGTCGCAAATTTTATTTACGCCAGGCATTGCCTTTTCTATAGTAAATTATTCAAGAAATAATTTTTTACTGTCGCAAATTTTAAATACGCCAGGGATTGCCTTTTCTATAGTAAATTTTGCAAAAAAATAATTTTTTACTGTCGCAAATTTTAAATATCCCAGGGATTGCCTTTTTTATAGTAAATTTCTCACAAATTAATTTTTTACTGTCGCAAATTTTAAATACGCCAGGGATTGATTGCCTTTTCTATAGTAAATTATTCAAAAAATAATTTCTTACTGCCGCAAATTTTAAATACGCCAGGGATTGCCTTTTCTATAGTAAATTATTAAAAAAATAATTTTTTACTGTCGCAAATTTTTATTACGCCAGGGATTGCCTTTTCTATAGTAAATTATTCAAAAAATAATTTTATACTGTCGCAAATTTTAAGTGCGCCAGGGATTGCCTTTGCTATAGTAAATTATTCAAAAAATAATTTTATACTATCGTAAATTTTAATTACGCCAGGGATTGCCTTTCTATAGTAAATTATTCAAAAAATAATTTTATACCGTCGCAAATTTTAAGTGCGTCAGGGATTGCCTTTTCTATAGTAAATTATTCAAAAAATAATTTTCTACTGTCGCAAATTTTAATTACGCCAGGGATTGCCTTTTCTATAGTAAATTTTGCAAAAAATAATTTTTTACTGTCGCAAATTTTAATTGCGCCAGGGATTGCCTTTTCTATAGTAAATTATTCAAAAAATAATTTTATACTGTCGCAAATTTTAATTACGCCAGGGATAGCCTTTTCTATAGTAAATTTTGCAAAAAATAATTTTTTACTGTCGCAAATTTTAATTGCGCCAGGGATTGCCTTTTCTATAGAAAATTATTCAAAAAATAATTTTATACTGTCGCAAATTTTAATTACGCCAGGGATTGTCTTTTCTATAGTAAATTATTCAAAAAATAATTTTTTACTGTCGCAAATTTTAAATACGCAAGGGATTGCCTTTTCTATAGTAAATTTTGCAAAAAAATAATTTTTTACTGTCGCAAATTTTAAATATCCCAGGGATTGCCTTTTCTATAGTAAATTTCTCACAAATTAATTTTTTACTGTCGCAAATTTTAAATACGCCAGGGATTGCCTTTTCTATAGTAAATTATTCAAAAAATAATTTTCTACTGTCGCAAATTTTAATTACGCCAGGGATTGCCTTTTCTATAGTAAATTATTCAAAAAATAATTTTCAACTGTCGCAAATTTTAATTACGCCAGGGATTGCCTTTTCTATAGTAAATTATTCAAAAAATAATTTTCTACTGTCGCAAATTTTAATTACGCCAGGGATTGCCTTTTCTATAGTAAATTATTCAAAAAATAATTTTATACTGTCGCAAATTTTAATTACGCCAGAAATTGCCTTTTCTATAGTAAATTATTCAAAAAATAATTTTCTACTGTCGCAAATTTTAATTACGCCAGGGATTGCCTTTTCTATAGTAAATTATTCAAAAAATAATTTTCAACTGTCGCAAATTTTAATTACGCCAGGGATTACGTTTTCTATAGTAAATTATTCAAAAAATAATTTTTTACTGTCGCAAATTTTAATTACGCCAGGGATTGCCTTTTCTATAGTAAATTATTCAAAAAATAATTTTCAACTGTCGCAAATTTTAATTACGCCAGGGATTGCCTTTTCTATAGTAAATTATTCAAAAAATAATTTTTTACTGTCGCAAATTTTAAGTGCGCCAGGGATTGCCTTTTCTGTAGTAAATTTTGCAAAAAATAATGTTTTACTGTCGCAAATTTTAATTGCGCCAGGGATTGCCTTTTCTATAGTAAATTATTCAAAAAATAATTTTCAGCTGTCGCAAATTGTAATTGCGCCAGGGATTGCCTTTTCTATGGTAAATTATTCAAAAAATAACTTTCTACTGTCGCAAATTTTAATTGCGCCAGGGATTGCCTTTTCTATAGTAAATTATTCAAAAAATAATTTTCTACTGTCGCAAATTTTAATTACGCCAGGGATTGCCTTTTCTATAGTAAATTATTCAAAAAATAATTTTTTACTGTCGCAAATTTCAAATCCGCCAGGGATTGCCTTTTCTATAGTAAATTATTCAAAAAATAATTTTTTACTATCGCAAGTTTTAATTACGCCAGGGATTGCCTTTTCTATAGTAAATTTCTCACAAATTAATTTTTTACTGTCGCAAATTTTAAGTGCGCCAGGGATTGTTTTTTCTATAGTAAATTATTCAAAAAATAATTTTTTACTGTCGCAAATTTTAATTACGCCAGGGATTGCCTTTTCTATAGTAAACTTTTCAAAAAATAATTTTCTACTGTCGCAAATTTTAATTACGCCAGGGATTGCCTTTTCTATAGTAAATTATTCAAAAACTAATTTTTTACTGTCGCAAAATTCAAATCCGCCAGGGATTGCCTTTTCTATAGTAAATTATTCAAAAAATAATTTTTTACTATCGCAAGTTTTAATTGCGCCAGGGATTGCCATTTCTACAGTAAATTTTGCAAAAAATAATTTTTTACTGTCGCAAATTTTAATTGCGCCAGGGATTGCCTTTTCTATAGTAAACTTTTCAAAAAATAGTTTTCTACTGTCGCAAATTTTAATTACGCCAGGGATTGCCTTTTCTATAGTAAATTATTCAAAAAATAATTTTATACTGTCGCAAATTTTAAATACGCCAGGGATTGCCTTTTCTATAGTAAATTATTCAAAAAATAATTTTCAACTCTCGCAAATTTTAATTACGCCAGGGATTGCCTTTTCTATACTAAATTATTCAAAAAATAATTTTCAACTGTCGCAAATTTTAATTACGCCAGGGATTGCCTTTTCTATAGTAAATTATTCAAAAAATAATTTTCAACTGTCGCAAATTTTAATTACGCCAGGGATTGCCTTTTCTATAGTAAATTATTCAAAAAATAATTTTTTACTGTCGCAAATTTTAATTACGCCAGGGATTGACTTTTCTATAGCAAATTATTCAAAAAATAATTTTATAATGTCGCAAATTTTAATTACGCCAGGGATTGCCTTTTCTATAGTAAATTATTCAAAAAATAATTTTCAACTCTCGCAAATTTTAAATACGCCAGGGATTGCCTTTTCTATAGTAAATTATTCAAAAAATAATTTTATACTGTCGCAAATTTTAAGTGCGCCAGGGATTGCCTTTTCTATAGTAAATTATTCAAAAAATAATTTTATACTGTCGCAAATTTTAATTACGCCAGGGATTGCCTTTTCTATAGTAAATTATTCAAAAAATAATTTCTTACTTACGCAAATTTTAAATACGCCAGGGATTGCCTTTTCTATAGTAAATTATTCAAAAAATAATTTTATACTGTCGCAAATTTTAAGTGCGCCAGGGATTGCCTTTTCTATAGTAAATTATTCAAAAAATAATTTTATACTGTCATAAATTTTAATTACGCCAGGGATTGCCTTTTCTATAGTAAATTATTCAAAAAATAATTTCTTACTTACGCAAATTTTAATTACGCCAGGGATTGACTTTTCTATAGCAAATTATTCAAAAAATAATTTTATAATGTCGCAAATTTTAATTACGCCAGGGATTGCCTTTTCTATAGTAAATTATTCAAAAAATAATTTTCAACTTTCGCAAATTTTAAATACGCCAGGGATTGCCTTTTCTATAGTAAATTATTCAAAAAATAATTTTATACTGTCGCAAATTTTAAGTGCGCCAGGGATTGCCTTTTCTATAGTAAATTATTCAAAAAATAATTTTCAACTGTCGCAAATTTTAATTACGCCAGGGATTGCCTTTTCTATAGTAAATTATTCAAAAAATAATTTTCAACTGTCGCAAATTTTAATTACGCCAGGGATTGCCTTTTCTATAGTAAATTATTCAAAAAATAATTTTTTACTGTCGCAAATTTTAATTACGCCAGGGATTGACTTTTCTATAGCAAATTATTAAAAAAATAATTTTATAATGTCGCAAATTTTAATTACGCCAGGGATTGCCTTTTCTATAGTAAATTATTCAAAAAATAATTTTCAACTGTCGCAAATTTTAAATACGCCAGGGATTGACTTTTCTATAGCAAATTATTCAAAAAATAATTTTATAATGTCGCAAATTTTAATTACGCCAGGGATTGCCTTTTCTATAGTAAATTATTCAAAAAATAATTTTCAACTGTCGCAAATTTTAAATACGCCAGGGATTGCCTTTTCTATAGTAAATTATTCAAAAAATAATTTTATACTGTCGCAAATTTTAATTACGCCAGGGATTGCCTTTTCTATAGTAAATTATTCAAAAAATAATTTCTTACTTACGCAAATTTTAAATACGCCAGGGATTGCCTTTTCTATAGTAAATTATTCAAAAAATAATTTTATACTGTCGCAAATTTTAAGTGCGCCAGGGATTGCCTTTTCTATAGTAAATTATTCAAAAAATAATTTTATATTGTCGCAAATTTTAATTACGCCAGGGATTGCCTTTTCTATAGTAAATTATTCAAAAAATAATTTTCAACTGTCGCAAATTTTAATTACGCCAGAGATTGCCTTTTCTATAGTAAATTATTCAAAAAATAATTTCTTACTGTCGCAAATTTTAAATTCGCCAGGGATTGCCTTTTCTATAGTAAATTATTCAAAAAATAATTTTATACTGTCGCAAATTTTAAGTGCGCCAGGGATTGCCTTTTCTATAGTAAATTATTCAAAAAATAATTTTATACTGTCGCAAATTTTAATTACGCCAGGGATTGCCTTTTCTATAGTAAATTATTCAAAAAATAATTTCTTACTTACGCAAATTTTAAATACGCCAGGGATTGCCTTTTCTATAGTAAATTATTCAAAAAATAATTTTATACTGTCGCAAATTTTAAGTGCGCCAGGGATTGCCTTTTCTATAGTAAATTATTCAAAAAATAATTTTATATTGTCGCAAATTTTAATTACGCCAGGGATTGCCTTTTCTATAGTAAATTATTCAAAAAATAATTTTCAACTGTCGCAAATTTTAATTACGCCAGGGATTGCCTTTTCTATAGTAAATTATTCAAAAAATAATTTTTTACTGTCGCAAATGGTAATTGCGCCAGGGATTGCCTTTTCTATAGTAAATTATTCAAAAAATAATTTTATACTGTCGCAAATTTTAATTACGCCAGGAATTGCCTTTTCTATAGTAAATTATTCAAAAAATAATTTTCTACTGTCGCAAATTTTAATTACGCCAGGGATTGCCTTTTCTATAGTAAATTATTCAAAAAATAATTTTCAACTGTGGCAAATTTAAATTACGCCAGGGATTGCCTTTTCTATAGTAAATTATTCAAAAAATAATTTTTTACTGTCGCAAATTTTAATTACGCCAGGGATTGCCTTTTCTATAGTAAATTATTCAAAAAATAATTTTCAACTGTCGCAAATTTTAATTACGCCAGGGATTGCCTTTTCTATAGTAAATTATTCAAAAAATAATTTTTTACTGTCGCAAATTTTAAGTGCGCCAGGGATTGCCTTTTCTATAGTAAATTTTGCAAAAAATAATGTTTTACTGTCGCAAATTTTAATTGCGCCAGGGATTGCCTTTTCTATAGTAAGTTATTCAAAAAATAATTTTCAACTGTCGCAAATTGTAATTGCGCCAGGGATTGCCTTTTCTATATTAAATTATTCAAAAAATAACTTTCTACTGTCGCAAATTTTAATTGCGCCAGGGATTGCCTTTTCTATAGTAAATTATTCAAAAAATAATTTTCTACTGTCGCAAATTTTAATTACGCCAGGGATTGCCTTTTCTATAGTAAATTATTCAAAAAATAATTTTTTACTGTCGCAAATTTCAGATCCGCCAGGGATTGCCTTTTCTATAGTAAATTATTCAAAAAATAATTTTTTACTATCGCAAGTTTTAATTACGCCATGGATTGCCTTTTCTATAGTAAATTTCTCACAAATTAATTTTTTACTGTCGCAAATTTTAAGTGCGCCAGGGATTGTCTTTTCTATAGTGAATTATTCAAAAAATAATTTTTTACTGTCGCAAATTTTAATTACGCCAGGGATTGCCTTTTCTATAGTAAACTTTTCAAAAAATAATTTTCTACTGTCGCAAATTTTAATTACGCCAGGGATTGCCTTTTCTATAGTAAATTATTCAAAAAATAATTTTTTACTGTCGCAAAATTCAAATCCGCCAGGGATTGCCTTTTCTATAGAAAATTATTCAAAAAATAATTTTTTACTATCGCAAGTTTTAATTGCGCCAGGGATTGCCTTTTCTACAGTAAATTTTGCAAAAAATAATTTTTTACTGTCGCAAATTTTAATTGCGCCAGGGATTGCCTTTTCTATAGTAAACTTTTCAAAAAATAATTTTCTACTGTCGCAAATTTTAATTACGCCAGGGATTGCCTTTTCTATAGTAAATTATTCAAAAAATAATTTTCTACTGTCGCAAATTTTAATTACGCCAGGGATTGCCTTTTTTATAGTAAATTATTCAAAAAATAATTTTCAACTGTCGCAAATTTTAATTACGCCAGGGATTGCCTTTTCTATAGTAAATTATTCAAAAAATAATTTTTTACTTACGCAAATTTTAAATACGCCAGGGATTGCCTTTTCTATAGTAAATTATTCAAAAAATAATTTTATACTGTCGCAAATTTTAAGTGCGCCAGGGATTGCCTTTTCTATAGTAAATTATTCAAAAAATAATTTTATATTGTCGCAAATTTTAATTACGCCAGGGATTGCCTTTTCTATAGTAAATTATTCAAAAAATAATTTTCAACTGTCGCAAATTTTAATTACGCCAGGGATTGCCTTTTCTATAGTAAATTATTCAAAAAATAATTTTTTACTGTCGCAATTGGTAATTGCGCCAGGGATTGCCTTTTCTATAGTAAATTATTCAAAAAATAATTTTATACTGTCGCAAATTTTAATTACGCCAGGAATTGCCTTTTCTATAGTAAATTATTCAAAAAATAATTTCCTACTGTCGCAAATTTTAATTACGCCAGGGATTGCCTTTTCTATAGTAAATTATTCAAAAAATAATTTTCAACTGTGGCAAATTTAAATTACGCCAGGGATTGCCTTTTCTATAGTAAATTATTCAAAAAATAATTTTTTACTGTCGCAAATTTTAATTACGCCAGGGATTGCCTTTTCTATAGTAAATTATTCAAAAAATAATTTTCAACTGTCGCAAATTTTAATTACGCCAGGGATTGCCTTTTCTATAGTAAATTATTCAAAAAATAATTTTTTACTGTCGCAAATTTTAAGTGCGCCAGGGATTGCCTTTTCTATAGTAAATTTTGCAAAAAATAATGTTTTACTGTCGCAAATTTTAATTGCGCCAGGGATTGCCTTTTCTATAGTAAGTTATTCAAAAAATAATTTTCAACTGTCGCAAATTGTAATTGCGCCAGGGATTGCCTTTTCTATATTAAATTATTCAAAAAATAACTTTCTACTGTCGCAAATTTTAATTGCGCCAGGGATTGCCTTTTCTATAGTAAATTATTCAAAAAATAATTTTCTACTGTCGCAAATTTTAATTACGCCAGGGATTGCCTTTTCTATAGTAAATTATTCAAAAAATAATTTTTTACTGTCGCAAATTTCAGATCCGCCAGGGATTGCCTTTTCTATAGTAAATTATTCAAAAAATAATTTTTTACTATCGCAAGTTTTAATTACGCCATGGATTGCCTTTTCTATAGTAAATTTCTCACAAATTAATTTTTTACTGTCGCAAATTTTAAGTGCGCCAGGGATTGTCTTTTCTATAGTGAATTATTCAAAAAATAATTTTTTACTGTCGCAAATTTTAATTACGCCAGGGATTGCCTTTTCTATAGTAAACTTTTCAAAAAATAATTTTCTACTGTCGCAAATTTTAATTACGCCAGGGATTGCCTTTTCTATAGTAAATTATTCAAAAAATAATTTTTTACTGTCGCAAAATTCAAATCCGCCAGGGATTGCCTTTTCTATAGAAAATTATTCAAAAAATAATTTTTTACTATCGCAAGTTTTAATTGCGCCAGGGATTGCCTTTTCTACAGTAAATTTTGCAAAAAATAATTTTTTACTGTCGCAAATTTTAATTGCGCCAGGGATTGCCTTTTCTATAGTAAACTTTTCAAAAAATAATTTTCTACTGTCGCAAATTTTAATTACGCCAGGGATTGCCTTTTCTATAGTAAATTATTCAAAAAATAATTTTCTACTGTCGCAAATTTTAATTACGCCAGGGATTGCCTTTTCTATAGTAAATTATTCAAAAAATAATTTTTTACTGTCGCAAAATTCAAATCCGCCAGGGATTGCCTTTTCTATAGTAAATTATTCAAAAAATAATTTTTTACTATCGCAAGTTTTAATTGCGCCAGGGATTGCCTTTTCTACAGTAAATTTTGCAAAAAATAATTTTTTACTGTCGCAAATTTTAATTGCGCCAGGGATTGCCTTTTCTATAGTAAACTTTTCAAAAAATAATTTTCTACTGTCGCAAATTTTAATTACGCCAGGGATTGCCTTTTCTATAGTAAATTATTCAAAAAATAATTTTATACTGTCGCAAATTTTAAATACGCCAGGGATTGCCTTTTCTATAGTAAATTATTCAAAAAATAATTTTCAACTGTCGCAAATTTTAATTACGCCAGGGATTGCCTTTTCTATAGTAAATTATTCAAAAAAATAATTTTTTACTGTCGCAAATTTTAATTACGCCAGGGATTGACTTTTCTATAGTAAATTATTCAAAAAATAATTTTATAATGTCGCAAATTTTAATTACGCCAGGGATTGCCTTTTCTATAGTAAATTATTAAAAAAATAATTTTCAACTGTCGCAAATTTTAAATACGCCAGGGATTGCCTTTTCTATAGTAAATTATTCAAAAAATAATTTTTTACTGTCGCAAATTGTAATTGCGCCAGGGATTGCCTTTTCTATAGTAAATTATTCAAAAAATAATTTCTTACTTACGCAAATTTTAAATACGCCAGGGATTGCCTTTTCTATAGTAAATTATTCAAAAAATAATTTTATACTGTCACAAATTTTAAGTGCGCCAGGGATTGCCTTTTCTATAGTAAATTATTCAAAAAATAATTTTATATTGTCGCAAATTTTAATTACGCCAGGGATTGCCTTTTCTATAGTAAATTATTCAAAAAATAATTTTCAACTGTCGCAAATTTTAATTACGCCAGGGATTGCCTTTTCTATAGTAAATTATTCAAAAAATAATTTTTTACTGTCGCAAATTGTAATTGCGCCAGGGATTGCCTTTTCTATAGTAAATTATTCAAAAAATAATTTTATACTGTCTCAAATTTTAATTACGCCAGGAATTGCCTTTTCTATAGTAAATTATTCAAAAAATAATTTTCTACTGTCGCAAATTTTAATTACGCCAGGGATTGCCTTTTCTATAGTAAATTATTCAAAAAATAATTTTCAACTGTGGCAAATTTTAATTACGCCAGGGATTGCCTTTTCTATAGTAAATTATTCAAAAAATAATTTTTTACTGTCGCAAATTTTAATTACGCCAGGGATTGCCTTTTCTATAGTAAATTATTCAAAAAATAATTTTCAACTGTCGCAAATTTTAATTACGCCAGGGATTGCCTTTTCTATAGTAAATTATTCAAAAAATAATTTTTTACTGTCGCAAATTTTAAGTGCGACAGGGATTGCCTTTTCTATAGTAAATTTTGCAAAAAATAATGTTTTACTGTCGCAAATTTTAATTGCGCCAGGGATTGCCTTTTCTATAGTAAGTTATTCAAAAAATAATTTTCAACTGTCGCAAATTGTAATTGCACCAGGGATTGCCTTTTCTATATTAAATTATTCAAAAAATAACTTTCTACTGTCGCAAATTTTAATTGCGCCAGGGATTGCCTTTTCTATAGTAAATTATTCAAAAAATAATTTTCTACTGTCGCAAATTTTAATTACGCCAGGGATTGCCTTTTCTATAGTAAATTATTCAAAAAATAATTTTTTACTGTCGCAAATTTCAGATCCGCCAGGGATTGCCTTTTCTATAGTAAATTATTCAAAAAATAATTTTTTACTATCGCAAGTTTTAATTACGCCATGGATTGCCTTTTCTATAGTAAATTTCTCACAAATTAATTTTTTACTGTCGCAAATTTTAAGTGCGCCCGGGATTGTCTTTTCTATAGTGAATTATTCAAAAAATAATTTTTTACTGTCGCAAATTTTAATTACGCCAGGGATTGCCTTTTCTATAGTAAACTTTTCAAAAAATAATTTTCTACTGTCGCAAATTTTAATTACGCCAGGGATTGCCTTTTCTATAGTAAATTATTCAAAAAATAATTTTTTACTGTCGCAAAATTCAAATCCGCCAGGGATTGCCTTTTCTATAGAAAATTATTCAAAAAATAATTTTTTACTATCGCAAGTTTTAATTGCGCCAGGGATTGCCTTTTCTACAGTAAATTTTGCAAAAAATAATTTTTTACTGTCGCAAATTTTAATTGCGCCAGGGATTGCCTTTTCTATAGTAAACTTTTCAAAAAATAATTTTCTACTGTCGCAAATTTTAATTACGCCAGGGATTGCCTTTTCTATAGTAAATTATTCAAAAAATAATTTTCTACTGTCGCAAATTTTAATTACGCCAGGGATTGCCTTTTCTATAGTAAATTATTCAAAAAATAATTTTTTACTGTCGCAAAATTCAAATCCGCCAGGGATTGCCTTTTCTATAGTAAATTATTCAAAAAATAATTTTTTACTATCGCAAGTTTTAATTGCGCCAGGGATTGCCTTTTCTACAGTAAATTTTGCAAAAAATAATTTTTTACTGTCGCAAATTTTAATTGCGCCAGGGATTGCCTTTTCTATAGTAAACTTTTCAAAAAATAATTTTCTACTGTCGCAAATTTTAATTACGCCAGGGATTGCCTTTTCTATAGTAAATTATTCAAAAAATAATTTTATACTGTCGCAAATTTTAAATACGCCAGGGATTGCCTTTTCTATAGTAAATTATTCAAAAAATAATTTTCAACTGTCGCAAATTTTAGTTACGCCAGGGATTGCCTTTTCTATAGTAAATTATTCAAAAAATAATTTTTTACTGTCGCAAATTTTAATTACGCCAGGGATTGACTTTTCTATAGTAAATTATTCAAAAAATAATTTTATAATGTCGCAAATTTTAATTACGCCAGGGATTGCCTTTTCTATAGTAAATTATTCAAAAAATAATTTTATACTGTCGCAAATTTTAAATACGCCAGGGATTGCCTTTTCTATAGTAAATTATTCAAAAAATAATTTTCAACTGTCGCAAATTTTAGTTACGCCAGGGATTGCCTTTTCTATAGTAAATTATTCAAAAAATAATTTTTTACTGTCGCAAATTTTAATTACGCCAGGGATTGCCTTTTCTATAGTAAATTATTCAAAAAATAATTTTATACTGTCGCAAATTTTAAATACGCCAGGGATTGCCTTTTCTATAGTAAATTATTCAAAAAATAATTTTCAACTGTCGCAAATTTTAGTTACGCCAGGGATTGCCTTTTCTATAGTAAATTATTCAAAAAATAATTTTTTACTGTCGCAAATTTTAATTACGCCAGGGATTGACTTTTCTATAGTAAATTATTCAAAAAATAATTTTATAATGTCGCAAATTTTAATTACGCCAGGGATTGCCTTTTCTATAGTAAATTATTCAAAAAATAATTTTCAACTGTCGCAAATTTTAAATACGCCAGGGATTGCCTTTTCTATAGTAAATTATTCAAAAAATAATTTTTTACTATCGCAAGTTTTAATTGCGCCAGGGATTGCCTTTTCTACAGTAAATTTTGCAAAAAATAATTTTTTACTGTCGCAAATTTTAATTGCGCCAGGGATTGCCTTTTCTATAGTAAACTTTTCAAAAAATAATTTTCTACTGTCGCAAATTTTAATTACGCCAGGGATTGCCTTTTCTATAGTAAATTATTCAAAAAATAATTTTATACTGTCGCAAATTTTAAATACGCCAGGGATTGCCTTTTCTATAGTAAATTATTCAAAAAATAATTTTCAACTGTCGCAAATTTTAGTTACGCCAGGGATTGCCTTTTCTATAGTAAATTATTCAAAAAATAATTTTTTACTGTCGCAAATTTTAATTACGCCAGGGATTGACTTTTCTATAGTAAATTATTCAAAAAATAATTTTATAATGTCGCAAATTTTAATTACGCCAGGGATTGCCTTTTCTATAGTAAACTTTTCAAAAAATAATTTTTTACTGTCGCAAATTTTAATTACGCCAGGGATTGACTTTTCTATAGTAAATTATTCAAAAAATAATTTTATAATGTCGCAAATTTTAATTACGCCAGGGATTGCCTTTTCTATAGTAAATTATTCAAAAAATAATTTTTTACTGTCGCAAAATTCAAATCCGCCAGGGATTGCCTTTTCTATAGTAAATTATTCAAAAAATAATTTTTTACTATCGCAAGTTTTAATTGCGCCAGGGATTGCCTTTTCTACAGTAAATTTTGCAAAAAATAATTTTTTACTGTCGCAAATTTTAATTGCGCCAGGGATTGCCTTTTCTATAGTAAACTTTTCAAAAAATAATTTTCTACTGTCGCAAATTTTAATTACGCCAGGGATTGCCTTTTCTATAGTAAATTATTCAAAAAATAATTTTATACTGTCGCAAATTTTAAATACGCCAGGGATTGCCTTTTCTATAGTAAATTATTCAAAAAATAATTTTCAACTGTCGCAAATTTTAATTACGCCAGGGATTGCCTTTTCTATAGTAAATTATTCAAAAAATAATTTTTTACTGTCGCAAATTTTAATTACGCCAGGGATTGACTTTTCTATAGTAAATTATTCAAAAAATAATTTTATAATGTCGCAAATTTTAATTACGCCAGGGATTGCCTTTTCTATAGTAAATTATTCAAAAAATAATTTTCAACTGTCGCAAATTTTAAATACGCCAGGGATTGCCTTTTCTATAGTAAATTATTCAAAAAATAATTTTTTACTGTCGCAAATTGTAATTGCGCCAGGGATTGCCTTTTCTATAGTAAATTATTCAAAAAATAATTTCTTACTGTCGCAAATTTTAAATACGCCAGGGATTGCCTTTTCTATAGTAAATTATTCAAAAAATAATTTTATACTGTCGCAAATTTTAAGTGCGCCAGGGATTGCCTTTTCTATAGTAAATTATTCAAAAAATAATTTTATACTGTCGCAAATTTTAATTACGCCAGGGATTGCCTTTTCTATAGTAAATTATTCAAAAAATAATTTCTTACTGTCGCAAATTTTAAATACGCCAGGGATTGCCTTTTATATAGTAAATTATTCAAAAAATAATTTTATACTGTCGCAAATTTTAAATACGCCAGCGATTGCCTTTCTATAGTAAATTATTCAAAAAATAATTTTATACTGTCGCAAATTTTAAGTGCGCCAGGGATTGCCTTTTCTATAGTAAATTATTCAAAAAATAATTTTATACTGTCGCAAATTTTAATTACGCCAGGGATTGCCTTTTCTATAGTAAATTATTCAAAAAATAATTTCTTACTATCGCAAATTTTAAATACGCCAGGAATTGCCTTTTATATAGTAAATTATTCAAAAAATAATTTTTTACTGTCGCAAATTGTAATTGCGACAGGGATTGCCTTTTCTATAGTAAATTATTCAAAAAATAATTTCTTACTGTCGCAAATTTTAAATACGCCAGGGATTGCCTTTTCTATAGTAAATTATTCAAAAAATAATTTTATACTGTCGCAAATTTTAAGTGCGCCAGGGATTGCCTTTTCTATAGTAAATTATTCAAAAAATAATTTTATACTGTCGCAAATTTTAATTACGCCAGGGATTGCCTTTTCTATAGTAAATTATTCAAAAAATAATTTCTTACTGTCGCAAATTTTAAATACGCCAGGGATTGCCTTTTATATAGTAAATTATTCAAAAAATAATTTTATACTGTCGCAAATTTTAAGTGCGCCAGGGATTGCCTTTTCTATAGTAAATTATTCAAAAAATAATTTTATACTGTCGCAAATTTTAATTACGCCAGGGATTGCCTTTTCTATAGTAAATTATTCAAAAAATAATTTTCAACTGTCGCAAATTTTAATTACGCCAGGGATTGCCTTTTCTATAGTAAATTATTCAAAAAATAATTTTTTACTGTCGCAAATTGTAATTGCGCCAGGGATTGCCTTTTCTATAGTAAATTATTCAAAAAATAACTTCTTACTGTCGCAAATTTTAAATACGCCAGGGATTGCCTTTCTATAGTAAATTATTCGAAAAATAATTTTATACTGTCGCAAATTTTAAGTGCGCCAGGGATTGCCTTTTCTATAGTAAATTATTCAAAAAATAATTTTATACTGTCGCAAATTTTAATTACGCCAGGGATTGCCTTTTCTATAGTAAATTATTTAAAAAATAATTTTATACTGTCGCAAATTTTAAGTGCGCCAGGGATTGCCTTTTCTATAGTAAATTTTGGAAAAAATAATTTTTTACTGTCGCAAATTTTAATTACGCCAGGGATTGCCTTTTCTATAGTAAATTATTCAAAAAATAATTTTTTACTGTCGCAAATTGTAATTGCGCCAGGGATTGCCTTTTCTATAGTAAATTATTCAAAAAATAATTTCTTACTGTCGCAAATTTTAAATACGCCAGGGATTGCCTTTTCTATAGTAAATTATTCAAAAAATAATTTTATACTGTCGCAAATTTTAATTACGCCAGGGATTGCCTTTTCTATAGTAAATTATTCAAAAAATAATTTTCTACTGTCGCAAATTTTAAATACGCCAGGGATTGCTTTTCTATAGTAAATTATTCAAAAAATAATTTTATACTGTCGCAAATTTTATGTGCGCCAGGGATTGCCTTTTCTATAGTAAATTATTCAAAAAATAATTTTATACTGTCGCAAATTTTAATTACGCCAGGGATTGCCTTTTCTATAGTAAATTATTCAAAAAATAATTTTCAACTGTCGCAAATTTTAATTACGCCAGGGATTGCCTTTTCTTTAGTAAATTATTCAAAAAATAATTTTTTACTGTCGCAAATTGTAATTGCGCCAGTGATTGCCGTTTCTATAGTAAATTATTCAAAAAATAATTTCTTACTGTCGCAAATTTTAAATACGCCAGGGATTGCCTTTCTATAGTAAATTATTCAAAAAATAATTTTATACTGTCGCAAATTTTAAGTGCGCCAGGGATTGCCTTTTCTATAGTAAATTATTCAAAAAATAATTTTATACTGTCGCAAATTTTAATTACGCCAGGGATTGCCTTTTCTATAGTAAATTATTCAAAAAATAATTTTATACTGTCGCAAATTTTAAGTGCGCCAGGGATTGCCTTTTCTATAGTAAATTTTGCAAAAAATAATTTTTTACTGTCGCAAATTTTAATTACGCCAGGGATGGCCTTTTCTATAGAAAATTATTCAAAAAATAATTTTCTACTGTCGCAAATTTTAATTGCGCCAGGGATTGCCTTTTCTATTGTAAATTATTCAAAAAATAATTTTTTACTGTCGCAAATTTTAATTACGCCAGGGATTGCCTTTTCTATAGTAAATTATTCAAAAAATAATTTTATACTGTCGCAAATTTTAATTACGCCAGGGATTGCCTTTTCTATAGTAAATTATTCAAAAAATAATTTTCAACTGTCCCAAATTTTAATTACGCCAGGGATTGCCTTTTCTATAGTAAATTATTCAAAAAATAATTTTTTACTGTCGCAAATTGTAATTGCGCCAGGGATTGCCTTTTCTATAGTAAATTATTCAAAAAATAATTTCTTCTTGTCTCAAATTTTAAATACGCCAGGGATTGCCTTTCTATAGTAAATTATTCAAAAAATAATTTTATACTGTCGCAAATTTTAAGTGCGCCAGGGATTGCCTTTTCTTTAGTAAATTATTCAAAAAATAATTTTTTACTGTCGCAAATTGTAATTGCGCTAGGGATTGCCTTTTCTATAGTAAATTATTCAAAAAATAATTTCTTACTGTCGCAAATTTTAAATACGCCAGGGATTGCCTTTTCTATAGTAAATTATCCAAAAAATAATTTTATACTGTCGAAAATTTTAATTACGCCAGGGATTGCCTTTTCTATAGTAAATTATTCAAAAAATAATTTTCTACTGTCGCAAATTTTAAATACGCCAGGGATTGCCTTTTCTTTAGTAAATTATTCTATAGTAAATTATTCAAAAAATAATTTTTTACTGTCGCAAATTTTAATTGCGCCAGGGATTGCCTTTTCTATAGTAAACTTTTCAAAAAATAATTTTCTACTGTCGCAAATTTTAATTAGGCCAGGGATTGCCTTTTCTATAGTAAATTATTCAAAAAATAATTTTCAACTGTCGCAAATTTTAATTACGCCAGGGATTGCCTTTTGTATTGTAAATTATTCAAAAAATAATTTTTTACTGTCGCAAATTTTAAGTGCGCCAGGGATTGCCTTTTCTATAGTAAATTATTCAAAAAATAATTTTCTACTGTCGCAAATTTGAATTACGCCAGGGATTGCCTTTTCTATAGTAAATTATTCAAAAAATAATTTTCTACTGTCGCAAATTTTAATTACGCCAGGGATTGCCTTTTCTATAGTAAATTATTCAAAAAATAAATTTATACTGTCGCAAATTTTAATTGCGCCAGGGATTGCCTTTTCTATAGTAAATTATTCAAAAAATAATTTTTTACTGTCGCAAATTTTAAGTGCGCCAGGGATTGCCTTTTCTATAGTAAATTATTCAAAAAATAATTTTGTACTGTCGCAAATTTTAATTACGCCAGAGATTGCCTTTTCTATAGTAAATTATTCAAAAAATAATTTTCAACTGTCGCAAATTTTAACTACGCCAGGGATTGCCTTTTCTATAGTAAATTATTCAAAAAATAATTTTCTACTGTCGCAAATTTTAATTACGCCAGGGATTGCCTTTTCTATAGTAAATTTTGCAAAAAATAATTTTTTACTGTCGCAAATTTTAATTGCGCCAGGGATTGCCTTTTCTATAGTAAATTATTCAAAAAATAATTTTCAACTGTCGCAAATTTTAATTACGCCAAGGATTGCCTTTTCTATAGTAAATTTTGCAAAAAATAATTTTCTACTCTCGCAAATTTTAACTACGCCAGGGATTTCCTTTTCTATAGTAAATTATTCAAAAAATAATTTTTTACTGTCGCAAATTTTAATTGCGCCAGGGATTGCCTTTTCTATAGTAAATTATTCAAAAAATAATTTTCAACTGTCGCAAATTTTAATTACGCCAGGGATTGCCTTTTCTATAGTAAATTATTCAAAAACTAATTTTCAGCTGTCGCAAATTTTAAATATCCCAGGGATTGCCTTTTCTATAGTAAATTATTCAAAAAATAATTTTTTACTGTCGCAAATTTTAATTACGCCAGGGATTGCCTTTTCTATAGTAAATTATTCAAAAACTAATTTTCAGCTGTCGCAAATTTTAAATATCCCAGGGATTGCCTTTTCTATAGTAAATTATTCAAAAAATAATTTTTTACTGTCGCAAATTTTAAGTGCGCCAGGGATTGCCTTTTCTATAGTAAATTATTCAAAAAATAATTTTATACTGTCGCAAATTTTAATTACGCCAGGGATTGCCTTTTCTATAGTAGATTATTCAAAAAATAATTTTTTACTGTCGCAAATTTCAAATCCGCCAGGGATTGCCTTTTCTATAGTAAATTTTGCAAAAAATAATTTTTTACTGTTGCAAATTTTAATTGCGCCAGGGATTGCCTTTTCTATAGTAAATTTTGCAAAAAAATAATTTTTTACTGTCGCAAATTTTAAATATCCCAGGGATTGCCTTTTCTATAGTAAATTTCTCACAAATTAATTTTCTACTGTCGCAAATTTTAATTACGCCAGGGATTGCCTTTTCTATAGTAAATTATTCAAAAAATAATTTTTTGCTGTCGCAAATTGTAATTGCGCCAGGGATTGCCTTTTCTATAGTAAATTATTCAAAAAATAATTTCTTACTGTCACAAATTTTAAATACGCCAGGGATTGCCTTTTCTATAGTAAATTATTCAAAAAATAATTTTATATTGTCGCAAATTTTAATTACGCCAGGGATTGCCTTTTCTATAGTAAATTATTCAAAAAATAATTTTTTACTGTCGCAAATTTTAATTAGGCCAGGATTGCCTTTTCTATAGCAAATTTTGCAAAAAAATAATTTTTTACTGTCGCAAATTTTAAATATCCCAGGGATTGCCTTTTCTATAGCAAATTTTGCAAAAAAATAATTTTTTACTGTCGCAAATTTTAAATATCCCAGGGATTGCCTTTTCTATTGTAAGTTTCTCACAAATTAATTTTCTACTGTCGCAAATTTTAATTATGCCTTTCTATAGTAAATTATTCAAAAAATAATTTTCTACTGTCGCAAATTTTAATTACGCCAGGGATTGCCTTTTCTATAGTAAATTATTCAAAAAATAATTTTCTACTGTCGCAAATTTTAGTTACGCCAGGGATTGCCTTTTCTATAGTAAATTATTCAAAAAATAATTTTATACTGTCGCAAATTTTAATTGCGCCAGGGATTGCCTTTTCTATAGTAAATTATTCAAAAAATAATTTTCAACTGTCGCAAATTTTAATTACGCCAGGCATTGCCTTTTCTATAGTAAATTTTGCAAAAAATAATTTTCTACTTTCGCAAATTTTAATTGCGCCAGGGATTGCCTTTTCTATAGTAAATTATTCAAAAAATAATTTTCTACTGTCGCAAATTTTAATTGCGCCAGGGATTGCCTTTTCTACAGTAAATTATTCAAAAAATAATTTTTTACTGTCGCAAATTTTAAATACGCCAGGGATTGCATTTTCTATAGTAAATTTTGCAAAAAAATTATTTTTTACTGTCGCAAATTTTAAATATCCCAGGGATTGCCTTTTCTATAGTAATTTTCTCACAAATTAATTTTCTACTGTCGCAAATTTTAATTACGCCAGGGATTGCCTTTTTTATAGTAAATTTTGCAAAAAATAATTTTCTACTGTCGCAAATTTTAATTGCGCCAGGGATTGCCTTTTCTATAGTAAATTATTCAAAAAATAATTTTCTACTGTCGCAAATTTTAATTACGCCAGGGATTGCCTTTTCTATAGTAAATTATTCAAAAAATAATTTTATACTGTCGCAAATTTTAATTACGCCAGGGATTGCCTTTTCTATAGTAAATTATTCAAAAAATAATTTTTTATTGTCGCAAATTTCAAATCCGCCAGGGATTGCCTTTTCTACAGTAAATTTTGCAAAAAATAATTTTTTACTGTTGTAAATTTTAATTGCGCCAGGGATTGCCTTTTCTATAGTAAATTTTGCAAAAAAATAATTTTTTACTGTCGCAAATTTTAAATATCCCAGGGATTGCCTTTTATATAGTAAATTTCTCACAAATTAATTTTCTACTGTCGCAAATTTTAATTACGCCAGGGATTGCCTTTTCTATAGTAAATTTTGCAAAAAATAATTCTCTACTGTCGCAATTTTTAATTGCGCCAGGGATTGCCTTTTCTATAGTAAATTTTGCAAAAAAATAATTTTTTACTGTCGCAAATTTTAAATATCCCAGGGATTGCATTTTCTATAGTAAATTTCTCACAAATTAATTTTCTACTGTCGCAAATTTTAATTACGCCAGGGATTGCCTTTTCTATAGTAAATTATTCAAAAAATAATTTTTTACTGTCGCAAATTTCAAATCCGCCAGGGATTGCCTTTTCTACAGTAAATTTTGCAAAAAATAATTTTTTACTGTTGCAAATTTTAATTGCGCCAGGGATTGCCTTTTCTATAGTAAATTTTGCAAAAAAAATATTTTTTACTGTCGCAAATTTTAAATATCCCAGGGATTGCCTTTTCTATAGTAAATTTCTCACAAATTAATTTTCTACTGTCGCAAATTTTAATTACGCCAGGGATTGCCTTTTCTATAGTAAATTTTGCAAAAAATAATTCTCTACTGTCGCAATTTTTAATTGCGCCAGGGATTGCCTTTTCTATAGTAAATTTTGCAAAAAAATAATTTTTTACTGTCGCAAATTTTAAATATCCCAGGGATTGCCTTTTCTATAGTAAATTTCTCACAAATTAATTTTCTACTGTCGCAAATTTTAATTACGCCAGGGATTGCCTTTTCTATAGTAAATTATTCAAAAAATAATTTTTTACTGTCGCAAATTTCATATCCGCCAGGGATTGCCTTTTCTACAGTAAATTTTGCAAAAAATAATTTTTTACTGTTGCAAATTTTAATTGCGCCAGGGATTGCCTTTTCTCTAGTAAATTTTGCAAAAAAATTATTTTTTACTGTCGCAAATTTTAAATATCCCAGGGATTGCCTTTTCTATAGTAAATTTCTCACAAATTAATTTTCTACTGTCGCAAATTTTAATTACGCCAGGGATTGCCTTTTCTATAGTAAATTTTGCAAAAAATAATTCTCTACTGTCGCAATTTTTAATTGCGCCAGGGATTGCCTTTTCTATAGTAAATTTTGCAAAAAAATAATTTTTTACTGTCGCAAATTTTAAATATCCCAGGGATTGCCTTTTCTATAGTAAATTTCTCACAAATTAATTTTCTACTGTCGCAAATTTTAATTACGCCAGGGATTGCCTTTTCTATAGTAAATTATTCAAAAAATAATTTTTTACTGTCGCAAATTTCAAATCCGCCAGGGATTGCCTTTTCTACAGTAAATTTTGCAAAAAATAATTTTTTACTGTTGCAAATTTTAACTGCGCCAGGGATTGCCTTTTCTATAGTAAATTATTCAAAAAATAATTTTCTACTGTCGCAAATTTTAATTGCGCCAGGGATTGCCTTTTCTACAGTAAATTATTCAAAAAATAATTTTTTACTGTCGCAAATTTTAATTACGCCAGGGATTGCTTTTTCTATAGTAAATTTTGCAAAAAATAATTTTCTACTGTCGCAAATTTTAATTGCGCCAGGGATTGCCTTTTCTATAGTAAATTATTCAAAACATAATTTTCTACTGCCGCAAATTTTAATTGCGCCAGGGATTGCCTTTACTATAGTAAATTATTCAAAAAATAATTTTTTACTGTCGCAAATTTTAAATACGCCAGGGATTGCCTTTTCTATAGTAAATTTTGCAAAAAAATTATTTTTTACTGTCGCAAATTTCAAATCCGCCAGGGATTGCCTTTTCTACAGTAAATTTTGCAAAAAATAATTTTTTAATATTGCAAGTTTTAATTGCGCCAGGGATTGCCTTTTCTACAGTAAATTTTGCAAAAAATAATTTTTTACTGTCGCAAATGTTAATTGCGCCAGGGATTGCCTTTTCTATAGTAAACTTTTAAAAAATAATTTTCTACTGTCGCAAATTTTAATTACGCCAGGGACTGCCTTTTCTATAGTAAATTTCTCACAAAATAATTTTCAACTGTCGCAAATTTTAATTACGCCAGGGATTGCCTTTTTTATAGTAAATTATTCAAAAAATAATTTTCAACTGTCGCAAATTTTAAATATCCCAGGAATTGCCTTTTCTATAGTAAATTATTCAAAATATAATTTTATACTGTCGCAAATTTTAATTACGCCAGGGATTGCCTTTTCTATAGTAAATTATTCAAAAAATAATTTTTTACTGTCGCAAATTTTAATTACGCCAGGGATTGCCTTTTCTATAGTAAATTTTGCAAAAAAATAATTTTTTACTGTCGCAAATTTTAAATATCCCAGGGATTGCCTTTTCTATAGTAAATTTCTCACAAATTAATTTTCTACTGTCGCAAATTTTAATTACGCCAGGGATTGCCTTTTCTATAGTAAATTATTCAAAAAATAATTTTCTACTGTCGCAAATTTTAATTACTCCAGGGATTGCCTTTTCTATAGTAAATTATTCAAAAAATAATTTTATACTGTCGCAAATTTTAATTGCGCCAGGGATTGCCTTTTCTATAGTAAATTATTCAAAAAATAATTTTCAACTGTCGCAAATTTTAATTACGCCAGGGATTGCCTTTTCTATAGTAAATTATTCAAAAAAATTATTTTCTACTGTCGCAAATTTTAATTACGCCAGGGATTGCCTTTTCTATAGTAAACTTTTCAAAAAATAATTTTTTACTCTCGCAAGTTTTAATTACGCCAGGGATTGCCTTTTCTATAGTAAATTTTTCAAAAAATAATTTTTTACTGTCGCAAATTTTAAATACGCCAGGGATTGCCTTTTCTATAGTAAATTATTCAAAAAATAATTTTTTACTGTCGCAAATTTTAATTACGCCAGGGATTGCCTTTTCTATAGTAAATTATTCAAAAAATAATTTTATACTGTCGCAAATTTTAAGTGCGCCAGGGATTGCCTTTTCTATAGTAAATTATTCAAAAAATAATTTTATACTGTCGCAAATTTTAATTATGCCAGGGACTGCCTTTTCTATAGTAAATTATTCAAAAAATAATTTTTTACTGTCGCAAATTTTAACTACGCCAGGGATTGCCTTTTCTATAGTAAATTTCTCACAAATTAATTTTCTACTGTCGCAAATTTTAATTACGCCAGGGATTGCCTTTTTATAGTAAATTTCTCACAAATTAATTTCTTACTGTCGCAAATTTTAAATACGCCAGGGATTGCCTTTTCTATAGTAAATTATTCAAAAAATAGTTTTTTACTGTCGCAAATTTTAAGTGCGCCAGGGATTGCCTTTTCTACAGTAAATTTTGCAAAAAATAATTTTTTACTGACGCAAATTTTAATTGCGCCAGGGATTGCCTCTTCTATAGTAAACTTTTCAAAAAATAATTTTCTACTGTCGCAAATTTTAATTGCGCCAGGGATTGCCTTTTCTATAGTAAATTATTCAAAAAATAATTTTCTACTGTCGCAAATTTTAATTACGCCAGGGATTGCCTTTCTACAGTAAATTTTTCACAAATTAATTTTTTACTGTCGCAAATTTTAATTACGCCAGGGATTGCCTTTTCTATAGTAAATTTTTCAAAAAATAATTTTTTACTGTCGCAAATTTTAAATACGCCAGGGATTGTCTTTTCTATAGTAAATTTCTCACAAATTAATTTTCTACTGTCGCAAATTTTAATTACGCCAGGGATTGCCTTTTCTATAGTAAATTATTCAAAAAATAATTTTTTACTGTCGCAAATTTCAAATCCGCCAGGGATTGCCTTTTCTACAGTAAATTTTGCAAAAAATAATTTTTTACTGTTGCAAATTTTAATTGCGCCAGGGATTGCCTTTTCTATAGTAAATTTTGCAAAAAAATTATTTTTTACTGTCGCAAATTTTAAATATCCCAGGGATTGCCTTTTCTATAGTAAATTTCTCACAAATTAATTTTCTACTGTCGCAAATTTTAATTACGCCAGGGATTGCCTTTTCTATAGTAAATTTTGCAAAAAATAATTCTCTACTGTCGCAATTTTTAATTGCGCCAGGGATTGCCTTTTCTATAGTAAATTTTGCAAAAAAATAATTTTTTACTGTCGCAAATTTTAAATATCCCAGGGATTGCCTTTTCTATAGTAAATTTCTCACAAATTAATTTTCTACTGTGGCAAATTTTAATTACGCCAGGGATTGCCTTTTCTATAGTAAATTATTCAAAAAATAATTTTTTACTGTCGCAAATTTCAAATCCGCCAGGGATTGCCTTTTCTACAGTAAATTTTGCAAAAAATAATTTTTTACTGTTGCAAATTTTAATTGCGCCAGGGATTGCCTTTTCTATAGTAAATTTTGCAAAAAAATTATTTTTTACTGTCGCAAATTTTAAATATCCCAGGGATTGCCTTTTCTAAAGTAAATTTCTCACAAATTAATTTTCTACTGTCGCAAATTTTAATTACGCCAGGGATTGCCTTTTCTATAGTAAATTTTGCAAAAAATAATTTTCTACTTTCGCAAATTTTAATTGCGCCAGGGATTGCCTTTTCTATAGTAAATTATTCAAAAAATAATTTTCTACTGTCGCAAATTTTAATTGCGCCAGGGATTGCCTTTTCTACAGTTAATTATTCAAAAAATAATTTTTTACTGTCGCAAATTTTAATTACGCCAGGGATTGCCTTTTCTATAGTAAATTTTGCAAAAAATAATTTTCTACTGTCGCAAATTTTAATTGCGCCAGGGATTGCCTTTTCTATAGTAAATTATTCAAAACATAATTTTCTACTGCCGCAAATTTTAATTGCGCCAGGGATTGCCTTTACTATAGTAAATTATTCAAAAAATAATTTTTTACTGTCGCAAATTTTAAATACGCCAGGGATTGCCTTTTCTATAGTAAATTTTGCAAAAAAATTATTTTTTACTGTCGCAAATTTCAAATCCGCCAGGGATTGCCTTTTCTACAGTAAATTTTGCAAAAAATAATTTTTTAATATCGCAAGTTTTAATTGCGCCAGGGATTGCCTTTTCTACAGTAAATTTTGCAAAAAATAATTTTTTACTGTCGCAAATGTTAATTGCGCCAGGGATTGCCTTTTCTATAGTAAACTTTTAAAAAATAATTTTCTACTGTCGCAAATTTTAATTACGCCAGGGATTGCCTTTTCTATAGTAAATTTCTCACAAAATAATTTTCAACTGTCGCAAATTTTAATTACGCCAGGGATTGCCTTTTTTATAGTAAATTATTCAAAAAATAACTTTCAACTGTCGCAAATTTTAAATATCCCAGGAATTGCCTTTTCTATAGTAAATTATTCAAAAAATAATTTTATACTGTCGCAAATTTTAATTACGCCAGGGATTGCCTTTTCTATAGTAAATTATTCAAAAAATAATTTTTTACTGTCGCAAATTTTAATTACGCCAGGGATTGCCTTTTCTATAGTAAATTTTGCAAAAAAATAATTTTTTACTGTCGCAAATTTTAAATATCCCAGGGATTGCCTTTTCTATAGTAAATTTCTCACAAATTAATTTTCTACTGTCGCAAATTTTAATTACGCCAGGGATTGCCTTTTCTATAGTAAATTATTCAAAAAATAATTTTCTACTGTCGCAAATTTTAATTACTCCAGGGATTGCCTTTTCTATAGTAAATTATTCAAAAAATAATTTTATACTGTCGCAAATTTTAATTGCGCCAGGGATTGCCTTTTCTATAGTAAATTATTCAAAAAATAATTTTCAACTGTCGCAAATTTTAATTACGCCAGGGATTGCCTTTTCTATAGTAAATTATTCAAAAAAATTATTTTCTACTGTCGCAAATTTTAATTACGCCAGGGATTGCCTTTTCTATAGTAAACTTTTCAAAAAATAATTTTTTACTCTCGCAAGTTTTAATTACGCCAGGGATTGCCTTTTCTATAGTAAATTTTTCAAAAAATAATTTTTTACTGTCGCAAATTTTAAATACGCCAGGGATTGCCTTTTCTATAGTAAATTATTCAAAAAATAATTTTTTACTGTCGCAAATTTTAATTACGCCAGGGATTGCCTTTTCTATAGTAAATTATTCAAAAAATAATTTTATACTGTCGCAAATTTTAAGTGCGCCAGGGATTGCCTTTTCTATAGTAAATTATTCAAAAAATAATTTTATACTGTCGCAAATTTTAATTATGCCAGGGACTGCCTTTTCTATAGTAAATTATTCAAAAAATAATTTTTTACTGTCGCAAATTTTAACTACGCCAGGGATTGCCTTTTCTATAGTAAATTTCTCACAAATTAATTTTCTACTGTCGCAAATTTTAATTACGCCAGGGATTGCCTTTTTATAGTAAATTTCTCACAAATTAATTTCTTACTGTCGCAAATTTTAAATACGCCAGGGATTGCCTTTTCTATAGTAAATTATTCAAAAAATAATTTTTTACTGTCGCAAATTTTAAGTGCGCCAGGGATTGCCTTTTCTACAGTAAATTTTGCAAAAAATAATTTTTTACTGACGCAAATTTTAATTGCGCCAGGGATTGCCTCTTCTATAGTAAACTTTTCAAAAAATAATTTTCTACTGTCGCAAATTTTAATTGCGCCAGGGATTGCCTTTTCTATAGTAAATTATTCAATAAATAATTTTCTACTGTCGCAAATTTTAATTACGCCAGGGATTGCCTTTCTACAGTAAATTTTTCACAAATTAATTTTTTACTGTCGCAAATTTTAATTACGCCAGGGATGTCCTTTTCTATAGTAAATTATTCAAAAAATAATTTTTTACAGTCGCAAATTTTAATTGCGCCAGGGATTACCTTTTCTATAGTAAATTTTTCAAAAAATAATTTTTTACTGTCGCAAATTTTAATTGCGCCAGGGATTGCCTTTTTTATAGTAAATTATTCAAAAAATAATTTTCTACTGTCGCAAATTTTAATTACGCCAGGGATTGCCTTTTCTATAGTAAATTATTCAAAAAATAATTTTCTACTGTCGCAAATTTTAATTACGCCAGGGATTGCCTTTTCTATAGTCAATTATTCAAAAAATAATTTTTTACTGTCGCAAATTTTAAGTGCGCCAGGGATTGCCTTTTCTATAGTAAATTATTCAAAAAATAATTTTCAACTGTCGCAAATTTAAATTACGCCAGGGATTGCCTTTTCTATAGTAAATTATTCAAAAAATAATTTTTTACTGTCGCAAATTTTAATTGCGCCAGGGATTGCCTTTTCTATAGTAAATTATTCAAAAAATAAATTTCTACTCTCGAAAATTTTAATTACGCCAGGGATTGCCTTTTCTATAGTAAATTATTCAAAAAATAATTTTTTACTGTCGCAAATTTTAAATACGCCAGGGATTGCCTTTTCTATAGTAAATTATTCAAAAAATAATTTTCTACTGTCGCAAATTTTAATTACGCCAGGGATTGTCTTTTCTATAGTAAATTATTCAAAAAATAATTTTTTACTCTCGCAAATTTCAATTTCGCCAGGTAAATTTTTCACAAATTAATTTTTTACTGTCGCAAATTTTAAATACGCCAGGGACTGCCTTTTCTATAGTAAATTATTCAAAAAATAATTTTTTACTGTCGCAAATTTTAAATATCCCAGGGATTGCCTTTTCTATAGTAAACTTTTCAAAAAATAATTTTCTACTGTCGCAAATTTTAATTGCGCCAGGGATTGCCTTTCTACAGTAAATTTTTCACAAATTAATTTTTTACTGTCGCAAATTTTAATTACGCCAGGGATGTCCTTTTCTATAGTAAATTATTCAAAAAATAATTTTTTACAGTCGCAAATTTTAATTGCGCCAGGGATTACCTTTTCTATAGTAAATTTTTCAAAAAATAATTTTTTACTGTCGCAAATTTTAATTGCGCCAGGGATTGCCTTTTCTATAGTAAATTATTCAAAAAATAATTTTCTACTGTCGCAAATTTTAATTACGCCAGGGATTGCCTTTTCTATAGTAAATTATTCAAAAAATAATTTTTTACTTTCGCAAATTTTAAATACGCCAGGGATTGCCTTTTCTATAGTAAATTATTCAAAAAATAATTTTCTACTGTCGCAAATTTTAATTACGCCAGGGATTGCCTTTTCTATAGTAAATTATTCAAAAAATAATTTTTTACTGTCGCAAATTTTAATTGCGCCAGGGATTGCCTTTTCTATAGTAAATTATTCAAAAAATAATTTTCAACTCTCGCAAATTTTAATTACGCCAGGGATTGCCATTTCTATAGTAAATTATTCAAAAAATAATTTTTTACTGTCGCAAATTTCAAATCCGCCAGGGATTGCCTTTTCTATAGTAAACTATTCAAAAAATAATTTTTTACTGTCGCAAATTTTAATTACGCCAGGGATTGCCTTTTCTATAGTAAATTATTCAAAAAATAATTTTCTACTGTCGCAAATTTTAATTACGCCAGGGATTGCCTTTTCTATAGTAAATTATTCAAAAAATAATTTTCGACTGTCGCAAATTTTAATTACGCCAGGGATTGCCTTTTCTATAGTAAATTATTCAAAAAATAATTTTTTACTTTTCCAAATTTTAATTACGCCAGGGATTGCCTTTTCTATAGTAAATTATTCAAAAAATAATTTTTTACTGCCGCAAATTTCAAATCCGCCAGGGATTGCCTTTTCTATAGTAAATTATTCAAAAAATAATTTTTTACTGTCGCAAATTTTAATTACGCCAGGGATTGCCTTTTCTATAGTAAATTATTCAAAAAATAATTTTCTACTGTCGCAAATTTTAATTACGCCAGGGATTGCCTTTTCTATAGTAAATTATTCAAAAAATAATTTTCTACTGTCGCAAATTTTAATTGCGCCAGGGATTGCCTTTTCTACAGTAAATTATTCAAAAAATAATTTTCTACTGTCGCAAATTTTAATTACGCCAGGGATTGCCTTTTCTATAGTAAATTATTCAAAAAATAATTTTCTACTGTCGCAAATTTTAATTGCGCCAGGGATTGCCTTTTCTACAGTAAATTTTTCAAAAACTAATTTTTTACTGTCGCAAATTTTAATTACGCCAGGGATTGCCTTTTATATAGTAAATTTTTCAAAAAATAATTTTATACTGTCGCAAATTTTAATTACGCCAGGGATTGACTTTTCTATAGTAAATTATTCAAAAAATAATTTTTTACTGTCGCAAATTTTAAATACGCCAGGGATTGCCTTTTCTATAGTAAATTATTCAAAAAATAATTTTTTACTGTCGCAAATTTTAATTGCGCCAGGGATTGCCTGTTCTATAGTAAATTTTTCAAAAAATAATTTTCTATTGTCGCAAATTTTAATTACGCCAGGGATTGCCATTTCTATAGTAAATTATTCAAAAAATAATTTTTACTGTCGCAAATTTCAAATCCGCCAGGGATTGCCTTTTCTACAGTATATTTTTCAAAAACTAATTTTTTACTGTCGCAAATTTTAATTACGCCAGGGATTGCCTTTTATATAGTAAATTTTTCAAAAAATAATTTTATACTGTCGCAAATTTTAATTACGCCAGGGATTGCCTTTTCTATAGTAAATTATTCAAAAAATAATTTTTTACTGTCGCAAATTTTAAATACGCCAGGGATTGCCTTTTCTATAGTAAATTATTAAAAAAATAATTTTTTACTGTCGCAAATTTCAAATCCGCCAGGGATTGCCTTTTCTATAGTAAATTATTCAAAAAATAATTTTTTACTATCGCAAGTTTTAATTGCGCCAGGGATTGCCTTTTCTACAGTAAATTTTCCAAAAAATAATTTTTTACTGTCGCAAATTTTAATTGCGCCAGGGATTGCCTTTTCTATAGTAAACTTTTCAAAAAATAATTTTCTACTGTCGCAAATTTTAATTACGCCAGGGATTGCCTTTTCTATAGTAAATTATTCAAAAAATAATTTTTTACTGTCGCAAATTTTAATTACGCCAGGGATTGCCTTTTCTATAGTAAATTATTCAAAAAATTATTTTTTACTCTCGCAAATTTCAATTTCGCCAGGTAAATTTTTCACAAATTAATTTTTTACTGTCGCAAATTTTAAATACGCCAGGGATTGCCTTTTCTATATTAAATTATTCAAAAAATAATTTTTTACTGTCGCAAATTTTAAATATCCCAGGGATTGCCTTTTCTATAGTAAACTTTTCAAAAAATAGTTTTCTACTGTCGCAAATTTTAATTACGCCAGGGATTGCCTTTTCTATAGTAAATTATTCAAAAAATAATTTTTTACTGTCGCAAATTTTAATTGCGCCAGGGATTGCCTTTTCTATAGTAAATTATTCAAAAAATAATTTTCTACTGTCGCAAATTTTAATTACGCCAGGGATTGCCTTTTCTATAGTAAATTATTCAAAAAATAATTTTTTACTGTCGCAAATTTTAATTACGCCAGGGATTGCCTTTTCTATAGTAAATTATTCAAAAAATTATTTTTTACTCTCGCAAATTTCAATTTCGCCAGGTAAATTTTTCACAAATTAATTTTTTACTGTCGCAAATTTTAAATACGCCAGGGATTGCCTTTTCTATAGTAAATTATTCAAAAAATAATTTTTTACTGTCGCAAATTTTAAATACGCCAGGGATTGCCTTTTCTATAGTAAATTATTCAAAAAGTAATTTTCTACTGTCGCAAATTTTAGTTACGCCAGGGATTGCCTTTTGTATAGTAAATTATTCAAAAAATAATTTTTTACTGTCGCAAATTTTAATTGCGCCAGGGATTGCCTTTTCTATAGTAAATTATTCAAAAAATAATTTTCTACTGTCGCAAATTTTAATTACGCCAGGGATTGCCTTTTCTATAGTAAATTATTTAAAAAATAATTTTTTACTGTCGCAAATTTTAATTGGGCCAAGTATTGCCTTTTCTATAGTAAATTATTCAAAAAATAATTTTCTACTGTCGCAAATTTTAATTACGCCAGGGATTGCCTTTTCTATAGTAAATTATTTAAAAAATAATTTTCTACTGTCGCAAATTTTAATTACGCCAGGGTTTGCCTTTTCTATAGTAAATTATTCAAAAAATAATTTTTTACTGTCGCAAATTTCAAATCCGCCAGG
>CAWVNZ010001998.1:0-14000 GCA_963930735.1 Dioctria linearis
TACTATAGAAAAGGCAATCCCTGGCGTAATTAAAATTTGCGACAGTATAAAATTATTTTTTGCAAAATTTACTATAGAAAAGGCAATTCCTGGCGTAATTAAAATTTGCGACAGTATAAAATTATTTTTTTGCAAAATTTACGATAGAAAAGGCAATTAAAAGGCAATCCCTGGCGTAATTAAAATTTGCGACAGTAAAAAAATTATTTTTTGAATAATTTACTATAGAAAAGGCAATCCCTGGCGTATTTAAAATTTGCGACAGTAAAAAATTATTTTTTGCAAAATTTACTATAGAAAAGGCAATCCCTGGCGTAATTAAAATTTGCGATATTAAAAAATTATTTTTTGCAAAATTTACTATAGAAAAGGCAATCCCTGGCGTAATAAAATTTTGAGACAGTAAAAAATTATGTTTTGAATAATTTACTATAGAAAAGGCAATCCTTGGCGTAATTAAAATTTGCGACAGTAAAAAATTATTTTTTGCAAAATTTACTATAGAAAAGGCAATCCCTGGCGTAATTAAAATTTGCGACAGTAAAAAATTATTTTTTGAATAATTTACTATAGAAAAGGCAATCCCTGGCGTAATTAAAATTTGAGACAGTAAAAAATTATTTTTTGAATAATTTACTATAGAAAAGGCAATCCCTGGCGTAATTATAATTTGCGACAGTCAAAAATTAATTTTTGAATAATTTACTATAGAAAAGAAAATCCCTGGCGTAATTAAAATTTGCGACAATAAAAAATTATTTTTTGAATTATTTACTATAGAAAAGGCAATCGCTGGCGTAATTAAAATTTGAGACAGTAAAAAATTATTTTTTGAATAATTTACTATAGAAAAGGCAATCCCTGGCGTAATTAAAATTTGCGACAGTAAAAAAATGAATTTTTGAATAATTTACTATAGAAAAGGCAATCCCTGGCGTAATTATAATTTGCGACAGTACAAAATTATTTTTTGAATAATTTACTATAGAAAAGGCAATCCCTGGCGTAATTAAAATTTGCGACAGTATAAAATTATTTTTTTGCAAAATTTACTATAGAAAAGGCAATCCCTGGCGTAATTAAAATTTGAGACAGTAAAAAATTATTTTTTGCAAAATTTACTATAGAAAAGGCAATCCCTGGCGTAATTATAATTTGCGAGAGTAAAATATTAATTTTTGAATAATTTACTATAGAAAAGGCAATCCCTGGCGTAATTAAAATTTGCGACAGTAAAAAATTATTTTTTGAATGATTTACTATAGAAAAGGCAATCCCTGACGTAATAATAATTTGCGACAGTAAAAAATTATTTTTTGAATAATTTACTATAAAAAAGGCAATCCCTGGCGTAATTAAAATTTGCGACAGTAAAAAATTATTTTTTGCAAAATTTACTATAGAAAAGGCAATCCCTGGCGTATTTAAAATTTGCAACAGTAAAAAATTATTTTTTGCAAAATTTACTATAGAAAAGGCAATCCTGGCGTAATTAAAATTTGCGACAGTAAAAATTATTTTTTGCAAAATTTACTATAGAAAAGGCAATCTTAAAATTTGCAACAGTAAAAAAATTATTTTTGCAAAATTTACTATAGAAAAGGCAATCCCTGGCGTAATTAAAATTTGAGACAGTAAAAAATTATTTTTTGAATAATTTACTATAGAAAAGGCAATCCGTGGCGTAATTAAAATTTGAGACAGTAAAAAATTATTTTTTGAATAATTTACTATAGGAAAAGGCAATCCCTGGCGTAATTAAAATTTGCGACAGTAAAAAAATTATTTTTTTGCAAAATTTACTATAGAAAAGGCAATCCCTGGCGTAATTATAATTTGCGACAGTATAAAATTATTTTTTGCAAAATTTACTATAGAAAAGGCAATCCCTGGCGTAATTAAAATTTGAGACAGTAAAAAATTATTTTTTGAATAATTTACTATAGAATAGGCAATCCCTGGCGTATTTAAAATTTGCAACAGTAAAAAATTATTTTTTGAATAATTTACTATAGAAAAGGCAATCCCTGGCGTAATTAAAATTTGCGACAGTAAAAAATTATTTTTTGCAAAATTTACTATAGAAAAGGCAATCCCTGGCGTAATTAAAATTTGCGACAGTAAAAAATTATTTTTTGCAAAATTTACTATAGAAAAGGCAATCCCTGGCGTAATTATAATTTGCGACAGTAAAAAATGAATTTTTAAATAATTTACTATAGAAAAGGCAATCCCTGGCGTAATTAAAATTTGCGACAGTATAAAATTATTTTTTGAATAATTTACTATAGAAAAGGGAATCCCTGGCGTAATTAAAATTTGAGACAGTAAAAAATTATTTTTTGCAAAATTTACTATAGAAAGGCAATCCCTGGCGTAATTAAAATTTGCGACAGTAAAAAATTATTTTTTGAATAATTTATTATAGAAAAGGCAATCCCTGGCGTAATTAAAATTTGCGACAGTAAAAAATTATTTTTTGCAAAATTTACTATAGAAAAGGCAATCCCTGGCGTAATTAAAATTTGAGACAGTAAAAAATTATTTTTTGAATAATTTACTATAGAAAAGGCAATCCCTGGCGTAATTAAAATTTGCGACAGTAAAAAATTATTTTTTGCAAAATTTACTATAGAAAAGGCAATCCCTGGCGTAATTAAAATTTGCGACAGTGAAAAATTATTTTTTGCAAATTTACTATAGAAAAGGCAATCCCTGGCGTATTTAAAATTTGCAACAGTAAAAAATTATTTTTGAATAATTTACTATAGAAAAGGCAATCCCTGGCGTAATTAAAATTTGCGACAGTAAAAAATTATTTTTTGCAAAATTTACTATACAAAAGGCAATCCCTGGCGTATTTAAAATTTGCGACAGTATAAAATAATTTTTTGAATAATTTACTATAGAAAAGGCAATCCCTGGCGTAATTAAAATTTGAGACAGTAAAAAATTATTTTTTGCAAAATTTACTATAGAAAAGGCAATCCCTGGCGTAATTAAAACTTGCGACAGTAAAAAATTATTTTTTGCAAAATTTACTTTAGAAAAGGCAATCCTGGCGTAATTAAAATTTGCAACAGTAAAAAATTATTTTTTGAATAATTTACTATAGAAAGGGCAATCCCTGGCGTAATTAAAATTTGCGACAGTAAAAAATTATTTTTTGAATAATTTACTATAGAAAAGACAATCCCTGGCGTATTTAAAATTTGCGACAATAAAAAATTATTTTTTGAATAATTTACTATAGAAAAGGCAATCCCTGGCGTAATTAAAATTTGCGATAGTAAAAAATTATTTTTTGAATAATTTACTATAGAAAGGGCAATCCCTGGCGTAATTAAAATTTGCGAGAGTAAACAATGATTTTTTGAATAATTTACTATAGAAAAGGCAATCCCTGGGGTAATTAAAATTAGCGACAGTATAAAATTATTTTTTGAATAATTTACTATAGGAAGAGGCAATCCTTGGCGTAATTAAAATTTGCGACAGTAAAAAATTATTTTTTGAATAATTTACTATAGAAAAGGTAATCCCTGGCGTAAGTAAAATTTGCGACAGTAAAAAATTATTTTTTGCAAAATTTACTATAGAAAAGGCAATCCCTGGCGTATTTAAAATTTGCGACACTAAACAATTAGTTTTTGAATAACTTACTATAGAAAAGGCAATCCCTGGCGTATTTAAAATTTGCGACACTAAACAATTAGTTTTTGAATAATTTACTATAGAAAAGGCAATCCCTGGCGTAATTAAAATTTGCGACAGTATAAAATTATTTTTGAATAATTTACTATAGAAAAGGCAATCCCTGGCGTAATTAAAATTTGAGACAGCAAAAAATTATTTTTGCAAAATTTACTATAGAAAAGGCAATCCCTGGCGTAATTAAAATTTGCGACACTAAGCAATTATTTTTTGAATAATTTACTATAGAAAAGGCAATCCCTGGCGTAACTAAAATTTGCGACAGTAAAAAATGATTTTTTGAATAATTTACTATAGAAAAGGCAATCCCTGGCGTAATTAAAATTTGCGACACTAAACAATTATTTTTGAATATTTACTATAGAAAAGGCAATCCCTGCGTAATTAAAATTTGCAACAGTAAAAAATTATTTTTTGAATAATTTACTATAGAAAAGGCAATCCCTGGCGTAATTAAAATTTGCGACAGTAGAAAATTATTTTTTGAATAATTTACTATAGAAAAGGCAATCCCTGGCGTAATTAAAATTTGCAACAGTAAGAAATTATTTTTTGAATAATTTACTATAGAAAAGGCAATCCCTGGCGTAATTAAAATTTGAGACAGTAAAAAATTATTTTTTGAATAATTTACTATAGAAAAGGCAATCCCTGGCGTAATTAAAATTTGCGACACTAAAAAATTATTTTTTGAATAATTTACTATAGAAAAGGCAATCCCTGGCGTAATTAAAATTTGCGACAGTAAAAAATTATTTCTTGCAAAATTTACTATAGAAAAGGCAATCCCTGGCGTAATTAAAATTTGCGACACTAAACAATTATTTTTTGAATAATTTACTATAGAAAAGGCAATCCCTGGCGTAATTATAATTTGCGACAGTAAAAAAATGAATTTTTGAATAATTTACTATAGAAAAGGCAATCCCTGGCGTAATTAAAATTTGCGACAGTAAAAAATTATTTTTTGCAAAATTTACTATAGAAAAGGCAATCCCTGGCGTAATTAAAATTTGCGACAGTAAAAAATTATTTTTTGAATAATTTACTATAGAAAAGGCAATCCCTGGCGAAATTAAAATTTGCGACAGAAAAAAATAATTTTTTGCAAAATTTACTATAGAAAAGGCAATCCCTGGCGTATTTAAAATTTGCAACAGTAAAAAATTAATTTTTGAATAATTTACTATAGAAAAGGGAATAATTTACTATAGAAAGGCAATCCCTGGCGTAATTAAAATTTGCGACAGTAAAAAATTATTTTTTTGCAAAATTTACTATAGAAAAGGCAATCCCTGGCGTAATTAAAATTTGCGACAGTAAAAAATTATTTTTTGAATAATTTACTATAGAAAAGGCAATCCCTGGCGTAATTAAAATTTGAGACAGTAAAAAATTATTTTTTGAATAATTTACTATAGAAAAGGCAATCCCTGGCGTAATTATAATTTGCGACAGTAAAAAATTAATTTTGAATAATTTACTATAGAAAAGAAAATCCCTGGCGTAATTAAAATTTGCGACAATAAAAAATTATTTTTTGAATTATTTACTATAGAAAAGGCAATCGCTGGCGTAATTAAAATTTGAGACAGTAAAAAATTATTTTTTGAATAATTTACTATAGAAAAGGCAATCCCTGGCGTAATTATAATTTGCGACAGTAAAAAATGAATTTTTGAATAATTTACTATAGAAAAGGCAATCCCTGGCGTAATTTAAAATTTGCGACAGTAAAAAATTATTTTTTGCAAAATTACTATAGAAAAGGCAATCCCTGGCGTAATTAAATTTGCGACAGTAAAAAATTATTTTTGAATAATTTACTATAGAAAAGGCAATCCCTGGCGAAATTAAAATTTGCGACAGAAAAAAATAATTTTTTGCAAAATTTACTATAGAAAAGGCAATCCCTGGCGTATTTAAAATTGCAACAGTAAAAAATTAATTTTTGAATAATTTACTATAGAAAAGGAATAATTTACTATAGAAAAGGCAATCCCTGGCGTAATTAAAATTTGCGACAGTAAAAAATTATTTTTTGCAAAATTTACTATAGAAAAGGCAATCCCTGGCGTAATTAAAATTTGCGACAGTAAAAAATTATTTTTTGAATAATTTACTATAGAAAAGGCAATCCCTGGCGTAATTAAAATTTGAGACAGTAAAAAATTATTTTTTGAATAATTTACTATAGAAAAGGCAATCCCTGTCGTAATTAAAATTTGCGACAGTAAAAAATGAATTTTTGAATAATTTTCTATACAAAAGGCAATCCTTGGCGTAATTAAAATTTGCGACAGTAAAAAATTATTTTTTGCAAAATTTACTATAGAAAAGGCAATCCCTGGCGTAATTAAAATTTGCGACAGTAAAAAATTATTTTTGAATAATTTACTATAGAAAAGGCAATCCCTGGCGTAATTAAAATTTGAGACAGTAAAAAATTATTTTTTGAATAATTTACTATAGAAAAGGCAATCCCTGGCGTAATTATAATTTGCGACAGTAAAAAATTAATTTTTGAATAATTTACTATAGAAAAGAAAATCCCTGGCGTAATTAAAATTTGCGACAATAAAAAATTATTTTCTGAATTATTTACTATAGAAAAGGCAATCGCTGGCGTAATTAAAATTTGAGACAGTAAAAAATTATTTTTTTGAATAATTTACTATAGAAAAGGCAATCCCTGCGTAATTAAAATTTGCGACAGTAAAAAATGAGTTTTTGATAATTTACTATAGAAAAGGCAATCCCTGGCGTAATTATAATTTGCGACAGTACAAAATTATTTTTTGAATAATTTACTATAGAAAAGGCAATCCCTGGCGTAATTAAAATTTGCGACAGTATAAAATTATTTTTTGCAAAATTTACTATAGAAAAGGCAATCCCTGGCGTAATTAAAATTTGAGACAGTAAAAAATTATTTTTTGCAAAATTTACTATAGAAAAGGCAATCCCTGGCGTAATTATAATTTGCGAGAGTAAAATATTAATTTTTGAATAATTTACTATAGAAAAGGCAATCCCTGGCGTAATTAAAATTTGCGACAGTAAAAAATTATTTTTTGAATGATTTACTATAGAAAAGGCAATCCCTGACGTAATAATAATTTGCGACAGTAAAAAATTATTTTTTGAATAATTTACTATAAAAAAGGCAATCCCTGGCGTAATTAAAATTTGCGACAGTAAAAAATTATTTTTTGCAAAATTTACTATAGAAAAGGCAATCCCTGGCGTATTTAAAATTTGCAACAGTAAAAAATTATTTTTTGCAAATTTACTATAGAAAGGCAATCCCTGGCGTAATTAAAATTTGCGACAGTAAAAAATTATTTTTTGCAAAATTTACTATAGAAAAGGCAATCTTAAAATTTGCAACAGTAAAAAATTATTTTTTGCAAAATTTACTATAGAAAAGGCAATCCCTGGCGTAATTAAAATTTGAGACAGTAAAAAATTATTTTTTGAATAATTTACTATAGAAAAGGCAATCCGTGGCGTAATTAAAATTTGAGACAGTAAAAAATTATTTTTTGAATAATTTACTATAGAAAAGGCAATCCCTGGCGTAATTAAAATTTGCGACAGTAAAAAAATTATTTTTTGCAAAATTTACTATAGAAAAGGCAATCCCTGGCGTAATTATAATTTGCGACAGTATAAAATTATTTTTTGCAAAATTTACTATAGAAAAGGCAATCCCTGGCGTAATTAAAATTTGAGACAGTAAAAAATTATTTTTTGAATAATTTACTATAGAATAGGCAATCCCTGGCGTATTTAAAATTTGCAACAGTAAAAAATTATTTTTTGAATAATTTACTATAGAAAAGGCAATCCCTGGCGTAATTAAAATTTGCGACAGTAAAAAATTATTTTTTTGCAAAATTTACTATAGAAAAGGCAATCCCTGGCGTAATTAAAATTTGCGACAGTAAAAAATTATTTTTTGCAAAATTTACTATAGAAAAGGCAATCCCTGGCGTAATTATAATTTGCGACAGTAAAAAATGAATTTTTAAATAATTTACTATAGAAAAGGCAATCCCTGGCGTAATTAAAATTTGCGACAGTATAAAATTATTTTTTGAATAATTTACTATAGAAAAGGGAATCCCTGGCGTAATTAAAATTTGAGACAGTAAAAAATTATTTTTTGCAAAATTTACTATAGAAAAGGCAATCCCTGGCGTAATTAAAATTTGCGACAGTAAAAAATAATTTTTTGAATAATTTATTATAGAAAAGGCAATCCCTGGCGTAATTAAAATTTGCGACAGTAAAAAATTATTTTTTGCAAAATTTACTATAGAAAAGGCAATCCCTGGCGTAATTAAAATTTGAGACAGTAAAAAATTATTTTTTGAATAATTTACTATAGAAAAGGCAATCCCTGGCGTAATTAAAATTTGCGACAGTAAAAAATTATTTTTTGCAAAATTTACTATAGAAAAGGCAATCCCTGGCGTAATTAAAATTTGCGACAGTGAAAAATTATTTTTTGCAAAATTTACTATAGAAAAGGCAATCCCTGGCGTATTTAAAATTTGCAACAGTAAAAAATTATTTTGAATAATTTACTATAGAAAAGGCAATCCCTGGCGTAATTAAAATTTGCGACAGTAAAAAATTATTTTTTGCAAAATTTACTATACAAAAGGCAATCCCTGGCGTATTTAAAATTTGCGACAGTATAAAATTATTTTTTGAATAATTTACTATAGAAAAGGCAATCCCTGGCGTAATTAAAATTTGAGACAGTAAAAAATTATTTTTTGCAAAATTTACTATAGAAAAGGCAATCCCTGGCGTAATTAAAACTTGCGACAGTAAAAATTATTTTTTGCAAAATTTACTTTAGAAAAGGCAATCCCTGGCGTAATTAAAATTTGCAACAGTAAAAAATTATTTTTTGAATAATTTACTATAGAAAAGGCAATCCCTGGCGTAATTAAAATTTGCGACAGTAAAAAATTATTTTTTGAATAATTTACTATAGAAAAGACAATCCCTGGCGTATTTAAAATTTGCGACAATAAAAAATTATTTTTTGAATAATTTACTATAGAAAAGGCAATCCCTGGCGTAATTAAAATTTGCGATAGTAAAAAATTATTTTTTGAATAATTTACTATAGAAAAGGCAATCCCTGGCGTAATTAAAATTTGCGAGAGTAAACAATGATTTTTTGAATAATTTACTATAGAAAAGGCAATCCCTGGGGTAATTAAAATTAGCGACAGTAAAAAATTATTTTTTGAATAATTTACTATAGAAGAGGCAATCCTTGGCGTAATTAAAATTTGCGACAGTAAAAAATTATTTTTTGAATAATTTACTATAGAAAAGGTAATCCCTGGCGTAAGTAAAATTTGCGACAGTAAAAAATTATTTTTTGCAAAATTTACTATAGAAAAGGCAATCCCTGGCGTATTTAAAATTTGCGACACTAAACAATTAGTTTTTGAATAACTTACTATAGAAAAGGCAATCCCTGGCGTATTTAAAATTTGCGACACTAAACAATTAGTTTTTGAATAATTTACTATAGAAAAGGCAATCCCTGGCGTAATTAAAATTTGCGACAGTATAAAATTATTTTTTGAATAATTTACTATAGAAAAGGCAATCCCTGGCGTAATTAAAATTTGAGACAGCAAAAATTATTTTTTGCAAAATTTACTATAGAAAAGGCAATCCCTGGCGTAATTAAAATTTGCGACAGTAAAAAAATATTTTTTGCAAAATTTACTATAGAAAAGGCAATCCCTGGCGTAATTAAAATTTGAGACAGTAAAAAATTATTTTTGAATAATTTACTATAGAAAAGGCAATCCCTGGCGTAATTAAAATTTGCAACAGTAAAAAATTATTTTTTGCAAAATTTACTATAGAAAAGGCAATCCCTGGCGTAATTAAAACTTGCGACAGTAAAAAATTATTTTTTGAATAATTTACTATAGAAAAGGTAATCATAGAAAAGGTAATCCCTGGCGTAATTAAAATTTGCAACAGTAAAAAATTATTTTTTGAATAATTTACTATAGAAAAGGCAATCCCTGGCGTAATTGAAATTTGCGACAGTAAAAAATTAATTTTTGAATAATTTACTATAGAAAAGGCAATCCCTGGCGTAATTAAAATTTGCGACAGTAAAAAATGATTTTTTGAATAATTTACTATACAAAAGGCAATCCCTGGCGTATTTAAAATTTGCGACACTAAAAAATTATTTTTTGCAAAATTTACTATAGAAAAGGCAATCCCTGGCGTAATTATAATTTGCGACAGTATAAAATTATTTTTTGCAAAATTTACTATAGAAAAGGCAATCCCTGGCGTAATTAAAATTTGCGACACTAAGCAATTATTTTTTGAATAATTTACTATAGAAAAGGCAATCCCTGGCGTAACTAAAATTTGCGACAGTAAAAAATGATTTTTTGAATATTTTACTATAGAAAAGGCAATCCCTGGCGTAATTAAAATTTGAGACAGTAAAAAATTATTTTTTGAATAATTTACTATAGAAAAGGCAATCCCTGGCGTAATTAAAATTTGAGACAGTAAAAAATTATTTTTTGCAAAATTTACTATAGAAAAGGCAATCCCTGGCGTAATTAAAACTTGCGACAGTAAAAAATTATTTTTTGAATAATTTACTATAGAAAAGACAATCCCTGGCGTATTTAAAATTTGCGACAATAAAAAATTATTTTTTGAATAATTTACTATAGAAAAGGCAATCCCTGGCGTAATTAAAATTTGCGATAGTAAAAAATTATTTTTTGAATAATTTACTATAGAAAAGGCAATCCCTGGCGTAATTAAAATTTGCGAGAGTAAACAATGATTTTTTTGAATAATTTACTATAGAAAAGGCAATCCCTGGGGTAATTAAAATTAGCGACAGTAAAAAATTATTTTTTGAATAATTTACTATAGAAAAGGCAATCCTTGGCGTAATTAAAATTTGCGACAGTAAAAAATTATTTTTTGAATAATTTACTATAGAAAAGGTAATCCCTGGCGTAAGTAAAATTTGCGACAGTAAAAAATTATTTTTTGCAAAATTTACTATAGAAAAGGCAATCCCTGGCGTATTTAAAATTTGCGACACTAAACAATTAGTTTTTGAATAATTTACTATAGAAAAGGCAATCCCTGGCGTATTTAAAATTTGCGACACTAAACAATTAGTTTTTGAATAATTTACTATAGAAAAGGCAATCCCTGGCGTAATTAAAATTTGCGACAGTATAAAATTATTTTTTGAATAATTTACTATAGAAAAGGCAATCCCTGGCGTAATTAAAATTTGAGACAGTAAAAAATTATTTTTTGCAAAATTTACTATAGAAAAGGCAATCCCTGGCGTAATTAAAATTTGCGACAGTAAAAAAATATTTTTTGCAAAATTTACTATAGAAAAGGCAATCCCTGGCGTAATTAAAATTTGAGACAGTAAAAAATTATTTTTTGAATAATTTACTATAGAAAAGGCAATCCCTGGCGTAATTAAAATTTGCAACAGTAAAAAATTATTTTTTGCAAAATTTACTATGAAAAGGCAATCCCTGGCGTAATTAAAACTTGCGACAGTAAAAAATTATTTTTTGAATAATTTACTATAGAAAAGGTAATCCCTGGCGTAATTAAAATTTGCAACAGTAAAAAATTATTTTTTGAATAATTTACTATAGAAAAGGCAATCCCTGGCGTAATTGAAATTTGCGACAGTAAAAAATTAATTTTTGAATAATTTACTATAGAAAAGGCAATCCCTGGCGTAATTAAAATTTGCGACAGTAAAAAATGATTTTTTGAATAATTTACTATACAAAAGGCAATCCCTGGCGTATTTAAAATTTGCGACACTAAAAAATTATTTTTTGCAAAATTTACTATAGAAAAGGCAATCCCTGGCGTAATTATAATTTGCGACAGTATAAAATTATTTTTTGCAAAATTTACTATAGAAAAGGCAATCCCTGGCGTAATTAAAATTTGCGACACTAAGCAATTATTTTTTGAATAATTTACTATAGAAAAGGCAATCCCTGGCGTAATTAAAACTTGCGACAGTAAAAAATTATTTTTTGAATAATTTACTATAGAAAAGGTAATCCCTGGCGTAATTAAAATTTGCAACAGTAAAAAATTATTTTTTGAATAATTTACTATAGAAAAGGCAATCCCTGGCGTAATTGAAATTTGCGACAGTAAAAAATTAATTTTTGAATAATTTACTATAGAAAAGGCAATCCCTGGCGTAATTAAAATTTGCGACAGTAAAAAATGATTTTTTGAATAATTTACTATACAAAAGGCAATCCCTGGCGTATTTAAAATTTGCGACACTAAAAAATTATTTTTTGCAAAATTTACTATAGAAAAGGCAATCCCTGGCGTAATTATAATTTGCGACAGTATAAAATTATTTTTTGCAAAATTTACTATAGAAAAGGCAATCCCTGGCGTAATTAAAATTTGCGACACTAAGCAATTATTTTTTGAATAATTTACTATAGAAAAGGCAATCCCTGGCGTAACTAAAATTTGCGACAGTAAAAAATGAATTTTTGAATAATTTACTATAGAAAAGGCAATCCCTGGCGTAATTAAAATTTGCGACACTAAACAATTATTTTTTGAATAATTTACTATAGAAAAGGCAATCCCTGGCGTAATTAAAATTTGCAACAGTAAAAATTTTTTTTTTGAATAATTTACTATAGAAAAGGCAATCCCTGGCGTAATTAAAATTTGCGACAGTAGAAAATTATTTTTTGAATAATTTACTATAGAAAAGGCAATCCCTGGCGTAATTAACATTTGCAACAGTAAGAAATTACTTTTTGAATAATTTACTATAGAAAAGGCAATCCCTGGCGTAATTAAAATTTGAGACAGTAAAAAATTATTTTTTGAATAATTTACTATAGAAAAGGCAATCCCTGGCGTAATTAAAATTTGCGACACTAAAAAATTATTTTTTGAATAATTTACTATAGAAAAGGCAATCCCTGGCGTAATTAAAATTTGCGACAGTAAAAAATTATTTTTTGCAAAATTTACTATAGAAAAGGCAATCCCTGGCGTAATTAAAATTTGCGACACTAAACAATTATTTTTTGAATAATTTACTATAGAAAAGGCAATCCCTGGCGTAATTATAATTTGCGACAGTAAAAAAATGAATTTTTGAATAATTTACTATAGAAAAGGCAATCCCTGGCGTAATTAAAATTTGCGACAGTAAAAAATTATTTTTTGCAAAATTTACTATAGAAAAGGCAATCCCTGGCGTAATTAAAATTTGCGACAGTAAAAAATTATTTTTTGAATAATTTACTATAGAAAAGGCAATCCCTGGCGAAATTAAAATTTGCGACAGAAAAAAATAATTTTTTGCAAAATTTACTATAGAAAAGGCAATCCCTGGCGTATTTAAAATTTGCAACAGTAAAAAATTAATTTTTGAATAATTTACTATAGAAAAGGGAATAATTTACTATAGAAAAGGCAATCCCTGGCGTAATTAAAATTTGCGACTGTAAAAAATTATTTTTTGAATAATTTAGTATAGAAAAGGCAATCCCTGGCGTAATTAAAATTTGCAACAGTAAAAAATTATTTTTTGAATAATTTACTATAGAAAAGGCAATCCCTGGCGTAATTAAAATTTGCGACAGTAAAAAATTATTTTTTGCAAAATTTACTATAGAAAAGGCAATCCCTGGCGTAATTAAAATTTGAGACAGTAAAAAATTATTTTTTGCAAAATTTACTATAGAAAAGGCAATCCCTGGCGTAATTAAAATTTGAGACAGTAAAAAATTATTTTTTGAATAATTTACTATAGAAAAGGCAATCCCTGGCGTAATTAAAATTTGAGACAGTAAAAAATTATTTTTTGCAAAATTTACTATAGAAAAGGCAATCCCTGGCGTAATTAAAACTTGCGACAGTAAAAAAATCATTTTTTGAATAATTTACGATAGAAAAGGTAATCCCTGGCGTAATTAAAATTTGCAACAGTAAAAAATTATTTTTTGAATAATTTACTATAGAAAAGGCAATCCCTGGCGTAATTGAAATTTGCGACAGTAAAAAATTAATTTTTGAATAATTTACTATAGAAAAGGCAATCCCTGGCGTAATTAAAATTTGCGACAGTAAAAAATGATTTTTTTGAATAATTTACTATACAAAAGGCAATCCCTGGCGTATTTAAAATTTGCGACACTAAAAAATTATTTTTAGCAAAATTT